>JAVJIF010016875.1:0-82791 GCA_038442645.1 Agave tequilana | reverse complement strand
AGATAGAAAATGATATTCTAAAAATTTTCTATTCTAAAATGTAATATGAAAGCCGTTTCTAAATATTTAGCTCCATTTAAAAACTAAAAATCTGGAATCGGTCCAACGACGTCGATCGACATCGGTTTTGAAGATTTTGTAAAAAATTTTGAAAATTTTCAGAAAATCAGAAAAATTTAAATTATCAGAAAATGATGTTTGAAACTAAAACCGATTAATCTGACTACCGAAAAGATCAAATCGAGCAATACACTAGAATTGGGCCCCGGGTTCATACTAGGGCTGACTCTAAGTCCACGAATCCGATCCAATACAGAACAATCGCATAAATAAACACAAAGAAAAAACAAATCCGGGGAAAACAAAAAAATATGATCAAAAATCAGATTACGTATCTAAGTATGTATTCTGAGAACGGGGTGTTAAATTGACAGTCGGTCGACTGCTCTAGTCGGCTGTACCTTGCTTCGGTTGACCAGGCGGTCGACCGAGATGTTGTTGTGCACGCTATGCATGCCAGTCGACCGGCCTCTGTTCTAGCATGCTGTGAACTGTGTTCTCGCTTCTTTTAGAGTCCGATCTCTACACTATCTCTTCCGATGAGTTAAAAAACTCTTCCATTAAGCTTTTATCTCCTCTCTCCCACAATTCTCTACCTCGGTGAAGATTTCTCAAATCTGAGCCGAACTCAACACAGTACATGTCGATGCAAAAGGGGCTGCACCAATGTACCTTGCCCAAGAGATCAAGTCATCCATAGTTCATCCAAACGAGCTCCACCGAGCTCAAGCAACTCGAATGATATGGAGTATCTCTTTACAATGTATAAATTAACTCCCGAAAGCACTTAGTAAGCATATTCGCGGGATTCTCCTTTATGTGAACCTTTGCTAACTCAATGTCACCTTCATCAAGAATCTCCCGAACAAAGTGAAACCTAACGTCAATGTGCTTCGTCTTTGGTGATACACCTGGTTCTTTACAAAATTGATAGCACTCAGTTATCACAGTTGATCTTCAACAAATCCTAATCAATCCCCAAGCCATCGAGCAACCCTTGAAGCCATATTGCCTCTTCTATAGCCTCCGTCATGGCCATGTAATTGGCCTCTGTAGTAGACAATGTAACGGTAGACTATAGAGTAGAGCGCCAACTCACCGGTACTTGGGACAATATAAACACATATCCCGTTGTAGACCGGCGTTTGTCGAGGTCTCCTGCATAGTCAAAATCTACATATTCGACACACTCCTACTTACCCGTATAATCCTTCTCAAATACTAAACCAACATCTGTGGTACCCTTGATGTATCGTAGAACCTACTTTACTGCCTCCCAATGACCCCTCCCGGGATCGTGTATGTATCTGCTAATCATTGAGACAGCTTGTGATAAATCAGGCCTTATACACACTATTGCATATGTTAAACTACCAACTACGCTAGCATACGGTACGTGAGTCATGTACTCACGTTCTTCAATAGTTGTAGGAGACATAGTGGATTTTAACTTGAAATGAGGAGCCAATTGTATGCTTACAGATTTCGTATCACTGTTGATGTTGAACGTATGAAGTACCTTCTGTAAATACCCTTTTTGTGTCAAGCTAACCTTGTCACACCTTCTGTCTCACTCAATCTCTATCCCAAGAATCTTCTTCGCTTCACCAAGATCCTTCATCTCAAATTCAGAAAATAAGTCCTTCTTCAATTTATCTATTACGGATCTGCTCTTAGAAGTGATGAGCATATCATCTACATACAACAGTAGATAAATGTGCTCTCCTCTGTATAGCTTATTGTAATACACACATGGGTCATAATGCCTACGTGTGTACCTTTCACCTCTTATGAAGCTGTCGAAACACTTGTACCACTGCCTAGGAGACTGCTTTAATCCATACAGTGATTATTTTAGCTTGCATACCAAATTCTCCTTTCCTGTAGTTTTGAACCCCTGAGCTGAGACATATAGATCTCCTCATCAAGATCGCCAGGGAGAAAGGCAGTCTTCACATCGAGTTGGTCAAGGTCCAACTCATACTATACTACCAGTGCCAACAAAATCTGAATCGATGAGTGTTTTACATCATGTGAGAATACCTCGTTGTAGTCAATGCCTTCTCGCTGTGCGTAGCTTTTTGCTACCAATCTGGATTTATACCATACAATATCATTTTTGAGAGATCCATGTTTCTTTGCATATACCCACTTATAGCAAATTGCCTTCTTTTTCTTGGGTAACTCTGTCAGTTTCCCAGTGTCATTCTTGTAAAGAGAACTCATCTCTTTCACTATGGCATCCTTCCACATCTTGGACTCTGAATTGATTTCAGCTTCCCTATATGTTGACGGGATTGCCTCTTCAATGAGTGTGAGAGCATAGGCCATAATTATATCTGTAGTGAGCCAACTAGGCTTACATGAATTCCTTCTGGTTCTTCCAACTGCAATGGACTCATGGACATCACCCATAGCCTGTCCTTGATCGTCCTCATCATCAGTATCCTGATCGGCTACATGATCACTACCTTGTGTCACCGTGAGTATGATCTCCAATGATACTGATATTTCTAGAGACGGTGAAGTAGCATCACTCTCCACCTGCTACGATATCCCTTTGGTCTTCTCAATCTCCACCTGCTGAGAGATTGTAGGCTTCAACATAGAAGCCTCATCAAATGTGACAAACTTCTTATCCTTTAGATCCCAAATCTTGTAACCTTTCACTCCTTTCTTGAATCCAACGAATACACCTTTCTTCGCTCTTGGGTCTAACTTGTCTTCCTAACATGATAGTAGGCCGTACACCCAAATACCCTTAGCGAATCATACTCCTGAGCAGCTTTTCCTGACTAAACTTTCAGAAGAGTTTTACCTCCTATCACAGATGAAGGCAACCTGTTAACGAGATAGCAAGCATATACCAAAGCCTCAGCGTAAAAATTCTTTGATAATCTGACATTGGATTACATTCATCGGACATCCTTCAGTAAGGTCTTGTTCATCCTTTCGTGTAACACCCCGTTCCTGAAATACGTACTTAGAATGTATTCTGATCTAGCAATCATATTCTTTTGATTTTTCTTCATAGTTTGTTTTGTTTTATGATTAGTTATATCATTATTTGGTATTTTGATCCGGATTCCTGATTTTAGAATCAACCGAGTCTGAACCGAGAACTCGATCTCAGTTTACTGATTGATTTGACCTTTCCAGTATAGATTTGACCGATTTCAGTTTCAAATATTATTTTTTAATATTTTAGATTTTCATGATTTTTTAGAATTTTTCTGAGTTAAATTGCAAATCTTTAAAAACCGGTGTACACTAGTGCCGCTGATCGATTCTCAGATTTTTAATTTACAATCGGAGTTGAATTTTTAGAAACTGCTTTCATATTATTTCTTAAAATTATATTTTTATCTAAAAGCATTTTTTTGGAGATTTTTCTGAATTTATCAAAATTCTACCGGATTTGGTGTCGACTGTTATTGCCAGTAGATTTTAGAATTTTTATTTTGAAAATAGGATTTAATTTTGAAATTCAATTTTATCATGTGTCTTAATATAATATTTTTTATTTTTGAGAATTTTTGGGGATCATTTCGAGTTACTTTATTTTCCGCGTTTCTGAAGTTCTCGGTATTTTCCTAGGTTCCAGAATTTTATCCAGCTATTTTCTTTTTATTCTCTATTTTTTTATTTTCCTCATCCACTCATAATTTCCTCCTCCTTTTCCTTTCTCTTCTCTCAATTTTCCTTAAAATTTCTCAGCCACTCAATAAATATCCCAACCACTTTTCTCTCTCCTCTTTTATGACGAGTACTCAGCTCGTACCTAGACGCGGACTTCAATCCCGCATCTAAGCTCAACTCAACCAGATGTAGGTCTAGTTTTTAAGGTGCAGAGACCACCCTCTCTCCTTCATTTAATTCCTTTTTTAACCAATCAAGATCACCATCTGTACATCTCCCACTCCTTCTCTCTCCTCTTCAACGCAACCCTACGTTTTCCATTAACGCGGACTTCATCTTTGCATTTGGGCTTTTCTTTAACCAAACACGGGTCTGGTTTCAGTGGGAACGCAGACTCATAAATGAGACGCGAGTCTCATTATTACCCCACTCTCTCTCTCTCTTTTATATATGTATACACATATGTGTATGTATGTATACACACACACATACCCCCTCTCTCTCTCTCCCCTCCTTACACTTTCATCCTCTACTTTTTTCTTCCTGCCAACCACAGCCAGCGTGCCTCTCTTCTTGGTCGGCAACCACTACCATAACCTCCCCCAACTCCTTTCCTTCTTTCCTTACTCCAAAACCCCACCACCCTCAACTTCTTCTTCTTCTCATCAAAACAAACCCAAACCCACCTCCTTCTCACCATCTCCACCACCACCAACACTACTACAACTACCACCACCTTCACCAAACCTCCTCCTCTGGCGAGTTCTTTCATCCAAGCCATTTTTCAGCTTCTGAAATGACGATTCACCAACCCCCAAATTTCTCCTTTTCAACTAGAGTTGCATTCCCCTATTGGCTTGGGCACGGGTTGCCGCCCATGACAGCCAGCCCCCTTGGCCTCTGGCCATTTCCCCCTTTCTCTTTCCTTCTTTTCCTTTCTTTCTTCTTTCTTCTTTTCCTTTCCTTCCTTTTCTTTTCTTTTCTTCCTTTTCTTTTTCTTCTTCTCTGTATTGCTCTTACTTCCCTCTCCCATGCTTCTTTCTCTCTCCTGTCATGAGCCAGGCCATGACCAAAACTAGGTTGTGGCTCGCCCTTCCTCTCCCCCTTATTCATTCTCTCTCCTCTCTTCCTCTAAGTTATCCGTCTAACTTTCTCTCAATCTCTCCCGCATTCTCTCTCTCAGTCCCTCTCCCTCTCTCTCTCAGGTATAATTGCTGGACGGAGAGCTCACCCCTACGTCCGAGTAATTCCATAACGTGATCCTCGCATTTTTAATCTCTGCGATGTGATAGAACACTTCCACGTAACGTGAAACCCGCGTTCACGACCCTCGCGTCCGGCCACCTTCGCGTTCCCTTTCTCCCTCTTTTCTATTATATAATAATAATAAAATTATATTGAATGAGTTTACTCGTTGGTTACTCGGAGTTCCAAAGATCAGGGATTCATGGTGTTTTTCGTATTTAGGCGAGTGGTTTTCCTCGCATTATTGGGCTCGTATTGGATTTTGTTGTGTTGTATTATGTGGACATGTCATGACTTGTATCAGACTGATGGACTGTAATGCTTGTAATAGTGTAGATGACATCTTACTATGCATGTATGGTACTAACGCTTGTGCAAGTACTTTACAATCTCCGGGCTTAACAGCTCTGCGGTTCTATATCAGCTTTCGGGCTAAACCCTCTGGGTTTTCTAGCTTTATCAGGAGCCTAGCTAAGCCGCGCGGCTGTATAATTAACCTATTGGACACCTCGTCGACACAACTTAATATGCTCATGCTTTGCTCAAACCCTGGGTTTTAATACTATACCATGTGTTTGCGAGCCAAACTTAATGTGTAGCCTCGTCGGCACGTCTAGTTATCCACCTGTTTGCTTAGCCTCCAGGCTTAACCTCTCCAATGTTTATTAAAGTCCTCGGACTTTCTAGCTATGCCTGGAATGATAGCTTAGCGTTCAGCATTTTATCACTAAACACGCCTAGGCAGAATTCTGCTAGATTTTAGACTCGCATCTTAAGCCACGTCATTTCTAAGTTCCACCAGCTCTTTGGTGATAAAACTCTATTCGCTGATCTTGTCTCCAGCATTGCTTAGCCCTGCTTGGATGTTCGCTTGCTTACTAAATTGCCTGCTAGCCAGTTTATCCATTCTTTTATTAATGATTATGAAGAGTTTGAAATTTTGCTTGTACTGTTTTCCTGACACTGCATGATTTTTTAGTATCCGTACCTGATCTCTTATATCAGTACTGTTTTTCTATATCACTTAACATGCTTTCACTTGATGTGCTATCATTTACCATATTGTCTCTTGTCACCTGCATGTTATTATTGATACCTGAGTCCTGCATGCTGCTACTTGACACCTGCCTACTGTTATGATATCACTTATCACTTGCTTCCTGTCATGTTAATACTTGACATGTGATTATCACATTTACGGGAATCATGTACCTGTTATCCTTTATTAGATATATAGTGACCTGCTATCCTGTATTATATATACAGTGACCTGAATCTATAGTACTCATGTACTCCTGTTATACATGTACTCTTGTACTCCTTAATTCCTGATCATGTCTTGCTCTTGCTATTCGATAAATTGATAATTACATAATATATCATAAAAGGGTCAACTTATAGGGTCAACTTATGCCGGGTTAAGGGGAAACTGATGGACTTCAATTGTGATTTTGTTTACAATGGTATAGGGATGTTGTGCGACTAAAATCTTGAGGTTCTACCTGTGGGCCCCAGGTGTTCCGGGTGGGTTAGTTCTTACACCCCGGCTATTGTAATCCATTCATCATGAGTGCTTCATGGAACGGACTTGGCTAAATGTCAGGTTAATTGGATCGTTGTTCTGGATATGCAAGGAACCCATTGTAAACATAACTTATGGGTCTCATCATCAGTTTTCAATAACAACCTTACTTTACTCAGATGTGGATATATGTGTGCTGGGACACTAGTCCACATACCTAGACATCTGAGTAAGATAAGTGATAATAATAAAAGATACCAACTAATAATTTTTTGTATGTTTTGCAATTCGGGTTGTATATATTCAGATTACGATGACGTGAGATATATAGTATATAGATTAGAGTTTCCTTGTTTTATTCTTTCAACATACTTATCTCATAAAGCTGTAAACTGGGTTTGTACCGCTAGTTTTGCCATGCTTGCTTTTATCAGGTTTTACTTTGAATTTCTGGTTTTATGATGATTATTATTATTATATAATATATGTTTACATCCTGTCTTACCACTTGTATTCTATTCCACTAGTCTCCTATCTTATCATATTATACCATGCATGTTTCCTGCTTGATATCATTTACTATCTCTCTACTTGCTCTTGTATGTCTGTCATCACGACAAGATTTTCATTACATGTTCTTTTAATTCAGATTTATCGACACGTGTGCTTATCCTTGCACGTCACTTGGCATTTACCATACCACTCATTGGAGAGTTACTGACTCCCCTGGATCCTCATATTCAGATCCCAGAGTTTAGAGCTTATGAATTCTCTCGGTTGCTGACCAGAGATACGCAGTGAAAGCATGACCATCGGCTGACTGGAGGCTCCATCCTTTCAGGCCCCCTCCTCGGCTCTCGAGTTTTTTTCTTTGTGACTCATGAGCGCCTTTTGTACACTTCGTCATTGTATATCCCTTGTATTATTGAATTTGCACCTTATTAGTGATGTAATATTCTTATAATATTGTATCACATCCTGGGATAAGTTTGTAATGTATGTTTGACTGATTTTTCCTGCACACAAAAATTAGAATATTAGATTAAGAATAGATCGTGCGAGGAATCAGTTCTAATCCGCGGTAGCAGGCTATGCGGGTCGTGATCCTCAAGGAGGGACTGCGATAGAAGCGTTAAGCAAGTTTCTCTAAAAATTTATCTTTTTAGTTAATTGTTAGTCACGATGGTATTTACAAAGAAAAGTGGTATTACAATGAGTTGTGGGAAAGAATATTGGAGATGTGTGGATTTGATTTACAAAAAAGAAAAGAAAAGAAAAGAATAGAAAACTAACCTTGGTTGGAGAAAATATGCGAACCTAACACTTTCTACCTTATTTCGGAGGCATTGAACGTTATAAACCTTGGGATCGAACTCAGTCCGTTGTCGCATTAGGTCATCAAGCCTTGGGCAAGCATGAGTTGATACGCCTCGGGGAGGAGAAACATCGCCATGGAATATCGTTGGAACCTACTAATCTTCGGTATACTTGTGGTTCGGTAAACGCTCGCGTGCTCGTCAAAGATCAACAAAAAGGAAAAACACAGTAGAAAAGAAAGAGAAAAACAAAGAAAAGCAACGACATAAGAACAAAATAAAAATTACCTTTTTATTGATTACAATGGAAGAGAAGAGAATCATCTGTCGGTGTCACCCTCAACAAAGCCATCTCCCTCACTTACATAAAAATTACAAAAGAAAAGAAAACCTAGAAGAAACCCTAAAAATCTGAACTTTGGCCCTTTGCTGGACGCTGGACGCTCTTTACGTTGCAATGCAGGTGATATTTATAGGTGCAGAAGGCTACAGAGTCCCGGACAATCCTGTCCACGAAAATTGGTAGCCATCTCTATCCATATTGCCGCGGATGCGCGGCTTTTGCCGCGCCTCCGCGGCAGTTTAGTGGCTGCTGGCCACGCGCTTTGGCGCGTGGCCTCTCCTGGTCCGTCCCTGTGGGCTTCTGCTTCTGGAAGTTTGATCCTGGCCTTTTAATCTGGATTTTCGAGATAACTTGGTAATCAAGTTACTCTTAATCCAGATTTCTTCAAATCTTCTTCTCACGAATTTTCTTCTTATCTTGGCCTTTTATCCTCATCCTGCATGTGTTTAGGGTTGGATAGAAGTCTATCCTTCCCTAATCTCTGATATTTGCAACTTTTAGCCCTTGTATTTGCATTTTGACTCTTTGTATTTGCGCTTTTTCACCTGGGCTTCAAACATGGGCTTGGATCTGGGCTTTGGGCTCTTTAGGCTTTATTTATTGCTAAAATAACAATTCGAGGCCTGCACACAATAAATTACAAATTATTAATAAATGTGCAGAATTAAATGAATAAATATGAAAATGTGATGGTAAATATGATGATAAAAATGCACTTTTGACTACCAATCACACCCCCACACTTATCTTTTTGCTCGTCCTCGAGTAAAAACAAAGAAAAAGAAAAAATCTAACCTAACTAACTCACTTTCGTAGGAATCACGGTTGCACTTAGCACGTGCAACAAGCCGTTAAACCTCTAGGTTACCCTAGAGGACGAGTGTTGTCTCGTGAGGGTTTTCAGCGGATTGCACCACAAAATCCATAAAAAGAAAAATATTTGAATTATTATTGAAGAGACTAAGTAGTCTATAAGTTTTAGGATCCTCATTTTTATTCATTCTTTAAACTTAGTCTTAATAAAGTTAATTGTTTTCCATTTTAGGTAAGAATAAAATTGAATTTCTAATATAGTCTTTTTCGTTACCAAAAATCATATGCATCCTTATGTTTTTACTAGGAATTCCTTAACTTGGACTCTCATGCCTCTTTATTATTTTATAACTTCATCTAATTTCCTTTCGTGTAAGTATCAAGGCTTCTTGAGGCCCTAATACCTAACTAATTGATTATTAGATGTGTTAATATAAATTTTTTTTGGCATGTATAACTCATCTAATTTTCTTTCATATAAGCATCAAGGCTTCTTGAGGCCCTCATACCTAACTAATTGATTATTAGATGTGTTAATACATATATTATATTTCTTAGTCTTCTTAGGCTTTCTAATCCACCCATGTAACGAACTTAAAGTCGATGACTCCCAAACCGGTTGGCTTTAGGGCACCAAGTGAGAAAACACCCCGCGGACTCAAATTCGAGTGAACTAGGCCCAAAACTAAGGACTTTATTTTATTTACTCACCTTTAGGCATGAATACTTATGCTTCTTGAGGCACATGTATCAGCTTAATTGGTGATTTTTTTTTTTTCTTCTTCTTCTTTTTTTTTTTTTATATGAGGCACAAGGTCTTTGTCTTAGAATCCTAGATATGCATTTGGCATGCACATTTCATTAAGGTAAAAATCAAGACTAATTATTTATTCAATTTCTCTCCTATACCTAAAATTTAAACAATTTATTTATTTTGACCAAGTTTTTAGAAATCCTAATCATGATTTTCCTAATCCTTAAAACTAACTTAGGTTTCTTTCAAAAAATAAGTCAAAATACTGTTCTTTTATAACATTTTTTTTTAATTTTAGCAAATTTTGTCAAATTTTGTTAGTGTCTACCTATGTTAGTATGTTAGTAAAGCCCACCCCCACACTTATCTCATGCATTGTCCTCAATGTATGAATGAATGCATATATGCATGAAACAGAACAAGGGAAGGCGGAAGTTACCTTAGGGTGGTGGTTCCGGAGGTGGTCTAATTGGTCCACGAAATGCGGCCCAAACAAGATAACGTGGTAGTTCACGGGACCTACCTTTATTGACCTCTTTTTTATTTACATATTTACAGTCCCCAGAATGAATAGGATCATGGAAGATCCTCTCGTGAAACTTACTCCCTTTACATGACCAGTCCTGGAAAATCATCACAGAGTCATGGTCTATACCTATGTCCAACAAAAGAATGTGACTTGGTAGAATGGTTGACTTGGACTCAAGAATGATAGGTTCAGGATCTAATACTGACTCAGGAAAGAAACTCAAATCAAGTAAAGGTTCAGGAGTCGGGCTAGGATCAAGAAGTGGGTCCAAGTCAAGAAATTGAAACTCAAGTCTACAATCATTTCCCACAATGGAATGTGACTCAATGTTGGTGATTCAAGTTCAGGAATGATAGGTGTGGGAATCAAAACTGACTCTAAAATATTACCTAAGTCGGGTAACAAAACAGGAGTCAATAATGATTCGGGAATTTGAACTTGATCATAGATTTGGGAATCTAGGTCACATATCTCATTAGTTTCAATCTCATAAAAATGGGAACTTGCCAATTTTTTCATGGGACTTTCAAAATTGCACAATTGGTCAAGTTCAATATGATCATCAAAAATGGGTGATTCAATTTCATGATCTATGGGTATGGAATAAATGTTAGCTCAGAAAAATTGGTCCAAATTGGTAAGGATACTGGAGTCAACATAGATTCGAAGATGGAAACTGAATCGCAAAGTTGGGGATCGGGTTCACATTCATAATCTATTCAATCTTATTGAAATTAAAACTAGCCAATTTGTCCAAGGATTGGGATTGAGCAAGTTCATATTGATGTGATGAAATTGAATTTTGATCAAGGTCTTCTAAACAGAATGATTCTTGGTTCCTATCAAGATGCTCAAGAATGTTTGAAAGTCTAGAAATTTGATCATTTATTGTATCTTGCAACTGATCCACTTTTTCTTCTAACCCATCGAATAGATCAATGGAGGACTGAAACCTTGGTGATGTGGGAAAAGACGTGTACGAAGATGATGGTTGAACAGGTGGTTGACCATATGGCTCAGGGGTATTGAATCCCCATTGACTCTGTGAAGAGTAGTGATGATTATTCCAATCTTGTTCATAGTATTGGGACTGGGGCATGTAATGATTCGGATAAGACCAATCTGGCACACTAGGTTGGTCAAAGTTATGATATGCTGGGTTGGTAATATCCGAATAAGAGGTTGGTGTGTAATATGGATCCTCATTAAAATTGAAAAAATTGTTGTTATAGGCCATATCACACAATCACAAACAAACAAAAAGAAAACAAACAAAGAAGAAAAATTTCTAACCTAAGTTAGGGTAGACCTAGACCTAGACGACTCCTAACTGATTAGACTGTCCACGGGAGGTAGGGTGCAGACTTTGACCACAAGTTAATCAGCCAGGTCAGGGCAAGAGTGGTGGGAGGTTTTCCGTCAAAGACGTTCCTTAATTAAATAACCACCACACTTCAGGCTTTCGGCCCTCAATCCCCTTCCTAGACACTGATTTGGCAAGAGTCAACTTCCAGCACTGTTCCCCTTAGGATAATCTCCTAATTGAGTCCGAGATGTCCCTAGGGCCAACGTCTACTAATTTTTAAGTTAGGCTTGGGTTAGTGAGTGCTCGGGATATGATTTTGGGCTAAGGAAGGGTGATGAAATCCTCACCTTATCTTGTTAATGGGTTATGCCCTTAAGATGAATTAGTGCAAGTGTACAAGATAAATAGATAAGAATCACTCAAAGCAGAAAATCAACCAAGAGATGAATCCTATTCTACATGCAATGCGTACGTACCTTGCTCCTCCAGCACTCTTCAACAGTAAATAAAAATAATTGAAAAGACACGTGCCTAATATGCAAACGTCTAATCAAATTTTATTTTTAACAACCAATAATTTACTGTTGAATTATTAGCAATTTACAGGTATATCACAGAACAAAACAGAATAGAGCAGTGAGCAGTAATCTCAAATTTCAGCAATCTGCAAAAAAATTGAATCAGTAGTCCTTACTGTTGCTGCGTTTCCGCGGCTCTGGCCGCGGATCCGCGGCAAAACAGTGGGCTCCTGTGCTCTGCCTTCGAGGGCAGAGGCACAGGGTAGCTATATGTCCACTGCAGCTGCTGTTTTCTGTTTCCTGTTCTCCAAACCTGCAAACAGAAAAGAATAAAGAATTAGTTAAAATTAAATTTTGTTTTAGAGATAAACTTACCGTCCCTCCCCGGCAACGGCGCCAATTTGTTTGACTGATTTTTCCTGCACACAAAAAATAGAATATTAGATTAAGAATAGATCGTGCGAGGAATCAGTTCTAATCCGCGGTAGCAGGGCTATGCGGGTCGTGATCCTCAAGGAGGGACTGCGATAGAAGCGTTAAGCAAGTTTCTCTAAAAATTTATCTTTTTTAGTTAATTTTGTTAGTCACGATGGTATTTACAAAGAAAAATGGTATTTACAATGAGTTGTGGGAAAGAATATTGGAGAGGTGTGGATTTGATTTACAAAAAAGAAAAGAAAAGAAAAGAATAGAAAACTAACCTTGGTTGGAGAAAATATGCGAAACCTAACACTTTCTACCTTATTTCGGAGGCATTGAACGTATAAACCTTGGGATCGAACTCAGTCCGTTGTCGCATTAGGTCATCAAGCCTTGGGCAAGCATGAGTTGATACGCCTCGGGGAGGAGAACATCACCATGGAATATCGTTGGAACCTACTAATCTTCGGTATACTTGTGGTTCGGTAAACGCTCGCGTGCTCGTCAAAGATCAACAAAAAGGAAACACAGTAGAAAAGAAAGAGAAAACAAAGAAAAGCAACGACATAAGAACAAAATAAAAATTACCTTTTTATTGATTACAATGGAAGAGAAGAGAATCATCTGTCGGTGTCACCCTCAACAAAGCCATCTCCCTCACTTACATAAAAATTACAAAAAGAAAAAGAAAACCTAGAAGAAACCCTAAAAATCTGAACTTTGGCCCTTTGCTGGACGCTGGACGCTCTTTACGTTGCAATGCAGGTGATATTTATAGGTGCAGAAGGCTACAGAGTCCCGGACAATCCTGTCCACGAAAATTGGTAGCCATCTCTATCCATATTACCGCGGATGCGCGGCTTTTGCCGCGCCTCCGCGGCAGTTTAGTGGCTGCTGGCCACGCGCTTTGGCGCGTGGCCTCTCCTGGTCCGTCCCTGTGGGCTTCTGCTTCTGAAAGTTTGATCCTGGCCTTTTAATCTGGATTTTCGAGATAACTTGGTAATCAAGTTACTCTTAATCCAGATTTCTTCAAATCTTCTTCTCACGAATTTTCTTCTTATCTTGGCCTTTTATCCTCATCCTGCATGTGTTTAGGGTTGGATAGAAGTCTATCCTTCCCTAGTCTCTGATATTTGCAACTTTTAGCCCTTGTATTTGCATTTTGACTCTTTGTATTTGCGCTTTTTCACCTGGGCTTCAAACATGGGCTTGGATCTGGGCTTTTGGGCTTTTTAGGCTTTATTTATTGCTAAAATAACAATTCGAGGCCTGCACACAATAAATTACAAATTATTAATAAATGTGCAGAATTAAATGAATAAATATGAAAATGTGATGGTAAATATGATGATAAAAATGCACTTTTGACTACCAATCATTGTACTCATAGGTTAGAATGTATAATGCACCAGGTGCTTTCGTACTCTGATTCTTGCATGTACTGATGCTTAGCGTATATATGTGAGAGTATTTTGACCTACGCATATATGTCATAGTAACATCTTCGTACCCTCAGGATCGGGGCGTTACAAGGTGGTATCAGAGCCTAGGCTCTCACATCCTCAGTACGTCCAGACGGCAATTAATGGTAAAGAAATTTACAACTGCAATGCATGTATCCTAGTTATACAATTCAACTACAAGTGCAGAGTTATTTGTTTCTTCTTAATCATCTTTCCTTTGATTCCTGTATCCCCTCCATTTTCACTATTCCGATTTTCATAGCCTTTATACCAACTTAAGACATGGGTAGACTAGTATGGTAACGACAAGGTAGGGCGGTTCTCGCTCATCCTATCCTAGTATTCTTTAATTCTAGTGTAGCGTGTTATCTTATATCAGACAGTTCTTCAGCTTTGCATTCTAATCTTATATATATAAATGCTCCATGGGATCAGTACAGGGAGTTAGGTAGTCATCACTTATATAATTAGAAGGATTGTATCACTACATGGGGAGTGTTGGTGTGAAACAGCCTTCTGGATTCAAATAAATGTTTGTCAGACGGAGTTATGGTATTTCTATATTATTCCAGTAACGATTATGATCTCTTCTATCGACTTTTTTGAGTTCAGCCGTAGCATCCAACAGTCTTTATGGATTTGATGAATCATGGACCCCACTAACCTCGCCAATTGAGAGTCGTGATCTAGCCACGCGAGATCAACTAGGCAAGGGCTTTATTGCTCCCTAACACTTAACATTAGCGTTGTGTTACGCACTGACTTCGCCGCATGAGTTTCGCCAAGTGCGAACCTTGCAGAGCATGCTTAGAGTCTATGTTGTGTTACGCAATGGCCCTACTTGGTCTTGGCTACACTTGCGGCTAGTTTCATCAGAGTTTAGTACTCTAGCCTCGTTCCCCGGGTTTCTTCTACCTGATATACTTTCATGGATTTAACAAACCGGGTTTTCTCACTGACCCACTTGTCACGATCTTTATTGACGATCTATTCGGTCAATCTTACAGGATTTGAGTATTCTTGAAGTGTTTAATCTACAGTCGGGTTATCTTCTAGAGACCAGTTCTTATAAATTCAAGGTTATACAGTCAGAGAAATCGATGTCCAGTATTCAAAACTTGTTATACCAGTTGTTCTTGATTTATATATCTACGATCAGTTATCGGGTTTTCTTTATCTACGATATTGTGATTTACTTCCAGAGTATTAGAGAATAGATAGAATATCAATAATCTTGTTACAGACTTTTCTCCGGGCATGATTTCATACCCAGCAAAGTGTGTATGTAATCTGAAGAGGTAAAGTACCATATCATGGGTTACGTTATTTCAGAAAGAAGTTATCTCTGCCAATTCTAGCAGAATTCAGATAGTTGAAATTCGATCAATTCCAAAACCAGGTCACTTCATATTATTTAGAGTAGGGTCAGTCTACATAACTTCTGTTAGTTAATCATATGAGGAAAATAGTTCAACTACACAAAATCCCAGTTATTATTATGTCGGTCAGAGACATACGATTCAGATCGTGATTCTGATAAAGTCTTCAGAAAAGTCTAGCGACTTTTCTTATATTCGGCTTATCTTATCATTCACTGTCAAACCGAGCAGCCTAATTGGACCATTTAGATTCTTAATTAGTTTTGTCAGATAGAATTCTTTTGTTAACAGTTATCAGATAGTAGTGGTATAACACCATCTGAAGTTTTATATGGCAGGAAAGGCAGAAGTAGTCCATGTCCTGAGTTACCGTTCAATTGATTGTGAACTTTTTCATTAGTTATTCATATCTTAATTGGTATAATTCCCATCCTTATCCTTCCTGTGTTCATCTTTCCCTTATCAAAATTTCGAGGATGAAATTTTTGTAAAGTAGGTAGAATGTAACACCACGTTCGCGGAATACGTACTTAGCTACGTATTCTGATCTTCTGATTGTATTCTTTTGATTTTCCTCCATATTTAGTTTTATTTTATGATTAGTTATATCATTATTTGGTATTTGGATCCGGATTCCTGATTTTAGAATCAACCCGAGTCTGAACCCAGAACCTGATCCCAGTATACTGATCAATTTGACCTTTCTAGTTGTTAAATTTATCCGATTTCTGTTTCAAACATCATTTTCTAATATTTTAAATTTTTATAATTTTCTAAAATTTTTCTGAATTAAATTGCAAATCTTCAAAACCGGTGCGACCAGTGTCGCTGATCGATTCTCAGATTTTTTAATTTATAACTAGAGTTGAATTCCTAGAAACTGCTTTCATATATCTCTTAAAATCACATTTTCTATTCAAATGCATTTTTGAAGATTTTTCTGAATTTATCAAAATTCTACCGGATTTGGTGTCGACCGGTATTACCAGTAGATTTTAGGATTTTTATTTTGAAAACAGGATTGAATTTCTGAAATCTAATTTCATCATGTGTCTTAATATAATATTTTTGATTTTTGATAATTTTGGGGATCATTCCGAGCTACTTTATTTTCTGGGTTTTTTCAAAGTTTTCAGTATTTCCCAGATTCCAGAATTTTATCCAGTTATTTTCCTTTTTATTCTCTATTTTTTAATTTTTCTCATCCATCCATAATTTCCTCCTCCTTTTTCTCTTTCTTTTCCCTCAATTTTTCTAAAAATTTCTCAGCCACTCAATAAATATGACAACCACTTTTCTCTCTCCTCATTTATGACGAGTACTCAGACGCGAACCTCAATCCTGCGTCTGAGCTCAACTCAACCAGACACAGGTTTGATTTTTGAGGCTCAAAGACAACCCTCTCTCCTTCATTTAATTTCTTCTCAATCAATCAAGATCACTATCTGTACATCTCCCACTCCTCTCTCCTCTTCAACACAACTCTGCGTTTCCATTAACGCGGACTTCATCTCCACGTCTGGGCTTTTCTTTAACCACATGCGGGTCTGATTTTAGTGGGTACATGGACTCATGAATGAGACGCGAGTCTTATTATTACCCCACTCTCTCTTTTATATATGTATACACATATGTTGCGTGTGTATACATACATACATACATACATACATATATTATATATATATATATATATATATATATATATATATATATATATATATATATATATATATATATATAAACAGAAATATGTACCTCAGCCGACAGTTGAGAGCCCCTCTCTGCCTGCGGTTACGTGGCATAATATTAGCCACACAAATAAGTTGCAGCCTGCCTATTGGAACAAGTGAAATTAGTAAATCCCCCTGCGGTAAAAGATAGTGGTCCTGCTATTGTTTATTATTATTTTCCCTCCTTTTTCTTGTTCCGCGCGCTGTCAGATCTAGGTTTGAGTTTTCCTTCATAAAGTTTTTCTTAAAAAAGCGGGATCCTGATCATATTTTTTACTTTGCATACCTAAATCTCCACATCGTGATCTCCTTTTCTATTTTAATATTGACCGCCGACCAGAACGCATCTCCTGTCAATTCAAGTCGATGTCGTCCTAGATCTCTTTCTCCCAATCTAAATATGAACCATATATCATCATGTTGAACTCCTCAAAGAATATTAATAATCTTGAAGGGTTGAGATCTTTCGATACTGATCAAGAGGTTTTCATTTATCCTTTTTTTTTAATTTTTTTCACAATTTCTTATATGTAAAAAATCTTGGGTAACGTAAATGGAACTGCAACCTAGTTTATATTTTATAAAAGAAGAATCACTTTACCAAAGTTGTCTTTTTTTTTAGTTAACAATTTCATAGTTTTGTTAACTATGATATCGTAGTTATTTAATTTTAAAATTACCTGTTTATTCTCATATACACTAAATTATAAGAACTGCGACTAAAGTCGCAGCATATATTAAAACAATTTTTTAGTTATTATATACATCCTAAAGTATGCGATTATTATCGCTATTTTAATTAACTATATCTCAGTATCTATATAACTGTGACCTTACCTGCAGTTCGTTATTACGTTACATGTGTGACCTTTTGTGCAGTTCTTTAATATATTAAGGACTTCGATAGAGCTCACAGTATTACAAAATGTCACCTTTTATTACAAAAAATCTAGACATCCTGAAGCTGTGACTACGGTCGCAGTCTTTTATTTAATAGTCACAGCTATCTTTACAACTGCGATTTTAGTCGCAATTTTATTTATTATAGTTCAGATGTGTGATTTTTAATTATTTCTTTTTATTTAGTTCAACAATTATTTTGGTAGGATCTGAATTTACATGGAGAAATATCTGGAAGCTTAGTTATTCTTTTAGGACAACATTTTTCACAGACGATGAAGCATACGACTTCCACAATACTTATGCAAGGAACAGAGGTTTTGACGTGAGAAGAAAAGGAATAGATAAGTCACGTAGGCCTCCTCATGAAGTTATTTGCAGAAAATTTTGTTGCAATAAGGAGGGTGTGAAGAAGTTGTATGACAAAAGACAAGACGGGCTTACAGTTAATCGTCGAATCGACACCAGAGTTGAGTGTCCTGCTGAGATGCATGTACATCTTAGTTTATTATCGCACCGAAGATTTTGGGTTGTCACCAAGTTTATTTATTCTCATCCACATGATTTATCAAGCCCGGATATGGTCCATCACTTTTACTCTCACCAGACACATCGATCAAAGATTAACAGAAGCATTATGACCAATTTGGTTGATGTAGGAATTCGTCTTTCAAATATTTTTCGTGTTGTTAATGCAATGAACCACGGAGAAGGTTGTGAAGAAGTAAGCCCGCAATAAATTATTGATTTTATTCATAACATTGGCCAGGAGTTTATTTCGATCATCAAATATTTCAAGAAAAAGCTGAGTACGATCCAGATTTTTTCTTTGCAAGTGAAGTTGATAATGCGGACACACTTAGAAGTATGTTTTGAGCTGATGGAAGAGAAATCTCCTCGTATTTGAGTTATTATGATGTGATTGTTTTTGACACAACATACATGACTAATCACTTGAACCTGCCATTTGCTCCTTTCACTAGAGTGAATCATCATCGGCAATCAATTTTGTTTGGTTGTGCATTGCTTGCGGATGAGCAGAGGGATACATTTGTTTGGTTATTCAATAAATGGCTCAAATTCATGCACGGAGTTGCACCAAAAGTGATTTTTACTGATGAGGATGCCCAGATAGTTGTGTCATCAAGATGGTATTTCTAACTACTCGGCACTGTTACTATTTTTGGCATATAAGAAAACATATTGCCGAGCAACAAATCCTCCTGATGAACAAGTATAGGGAAGATTTTGCCTCTGATTTCAATCTGTGCTACACCTCCTGTGATATAAGCACATGTGAGGAACGATGGAGATTGATAAAAGAAAAATATCATATAGAAGAAGAAGACATTTGGTTATTGAAAATGTACAGATTGCGTGAAAACGAGATTAATGCTTATCTTAAGGATATTTTCTGTACTGAAATGACAATCAGTCAAAGGTCTGAGAGTATTAATTCCTTCTTTGATGGTTTTGTGAATGCAAACACAAAACTAGTTGAGTTTGTCCACCAATATGATAAAGTTGTCGCTGCCCGTCATAATTCTGAAACTCAACAAGACTTTTGGGGCTTGAATTATGTGCCCAATTGTGCATCGAATCCATATGAGATACAAGTTTTTAATTTTTATACCACGAAGACTTTTCAGTTGTTTCAAAAGGAATGGGCAGTTGTAATGACACTCTTTTTGGAAGAGTTAAAATATGATGGACCAAAAGCAAATTATTTGGTTGGTGAATTTTCAAAATCAAAAGACACTTGGGAAAGGTCAGTTATGAAAATTTTGATGAACTTAACATGTCTTGTAGTTGCGCATTATTCAAAACAAAGGGTATCCTTTGTAGACATATTTGTGCATTTTGTAGCACAATCACGTTACACATATACCAGAATCCTATATACTATAGAGATGGAGGTTGGATGCTCGTTATAAGAATATTGCAATTAAAAATGGCATTAGACCTTTTTTCAATCAAGGCACGTGAGGGACTGTTAGACTGTGGACACTGCGATCCAATTTTAATTCAATTCTTGAAATGGTGTCCGATTCAGATATCCATCTTTCAAAGTTGGATGCTGTGTTGGAAAGATTTGCTGCAGAAACTAGTAATGAATGCAAATCAGGACAGTAAATGATCAATCATCACAGTCTGAAACAAATATTGGTTCCAGTGGATCAGTTGTGATTTTGCGAGATAGTGAAGAATTGACTATACGGGATCTAACTGGTCCTATACCAACCAAGGGGAGGCCTAAAGGTGCATCCAGGCTTAAGTTTGATTTTAAAGATTCTCTATCACAGAAGGAAGTCAAGTATCGAAAGTGTGAAAACAGTCAACAACTGGGCCATTACAGGACTGGTTGTCCATTATTGGTATGAAATTAAACTCGTTATAGAATTTAAATTTAAGTTTGATGTTTAAAACATTTATGTTTCTTTTTTAATTGCAGAGGAAGTAATTTTAGGTTGCAGCTACCTGAAACAAATAAAGTTTTTATTTATACATCTTCAGGCATCATCTATGACCATGGTCGCTGTGTTAATGGAAAAGATATATCATTGTACTGCGACCTGGGTCGCAGTACAGGTACTATTGTGCTTTCAAGTGT
The DNA here is from genome assembly GCA_038442645.1 of Agave tequilana. Lineage (NCBI taxonomy): Eukaryota > Viridiplantae > Streptophyta > Magnoliopsida > Asparagales > Asparagaceae > Agave > Agave tequilana. The sequence continues at coordinate 62,243 of JAVJIF010016875.1, read as the reverse complement.
TTCTCATCTCTTGTTCCAATGTAATATTTTGTACATTACAATAATATTTGAATACAGTAGAAATATTCTTTTAAAATCCACTGCGACAATGGTGGCGCATTCGTAAAGAATGCTATAGTTAATTGAACATAGATTGTGGTCATTGTATTCATATTTCTTGAGTTAATAGAACCTTTATTATTCCTTTGGACTGCGACTTCGGTCGCTGTTTGGACACATATATTGCATAAATATTATTATATTTCTACATATATTCTATAATAAATCATTACAAGCTCACTTGTTTTAATGTCCTAATCCTTGTAGGATGATAAAGAAAAGATAAACATGAATCCAAACAAAGCCAAAAGTTCAAATCAAACAGAGATCGACTCAAATTCAGAGAATCTTTTGTCTATCTTATCTGAGGATTAGATTTACCAGATAAGTTAATACTATAAAAATTTAAAGAAAAAATGAATTTTTGAAGATTCTATTGGGTTTGCTGAGGATAAATGGATAGAGAGAAGATCAATGGATGAGATAAAGCAATTTAGATTCGGATTCAAATTGGATGTTTAGCATTTTAATCAAAACTTTCACTACCGAATCTCAAATCTGATTATTCAAGATGATCCAGAAAGACAATTTAAAGGGTTACAACTCGTATGTTGATTACTGTTTTGAATTCTATCATCTGATAAGCAATATGCAACAATCAACACGACAATAAGGTGCAGATCAAAATTCTAGATAAATCAAATTTGGAGATAAGGGAAAGATTGAAATTTAAAAATAGCCAACTCTTTCTATCTCCCTACGCTCTCCCTTATCACTATTTTCCTATAAATACATGTATTCATTGAGAGAGAGAGTACATAAGAGAGCTGAAAAGCTAGAAAAAGAGAGCTTTGAGCGTTGTCAAGCGAGATTGGAGGGGATCAAGGGTTTTGTATTTAATACTTATTGAATAAAATTCAGAATTCTTCTTCACGATCTTGCAACATTCAGTCTATGTCTTTCTTTAATTTTCTCTTATTTTTTTATGCTATTATTTTCTTGCATATTTGATTCCCTGAAGTTTTGTCTTTTCTTTTATTAGCTTCTTTTGCTTTCAGCATCGTTTGAAGGAGGGAGACATCAAGGCAACGACAAGAAACAAGTTCACCGATTCATCTCCCTCTTCCCTTCGTACCAATCTCTTAATTTCTTTTTTTACTTTGTATATTCAAATCTTTGCAAAAAGGTTAGTATTTATTTCTTCTTTTGCTTTCTTCATATTTTATTTTTTTTACTTTATTCATATTTTATTTTTGCTTTTGCTTTCTTCTACAAGATCTTTATTTATTTATTTATTTTTCAAAAAAATAAAATTCTAACCTTCATCTAAGAGATTTCTCAACTAAAATAAGATAAAAGTGAGATTTTTAATAACTAAATTTTCAAGAACAAGTCTCTGTGGATTCGATCCTATACTTGCCACTACACACTTTGTTAAAAAGATTCTAGTAAGTTTAGGTTTCATAACTTGTACATGATTCAACAATGATGAAGTTTTTCATGAACTTTGAATGCGAACAGTTTTTGACGCCATTGCCGGGGACTTGTGAAAATTTTTGATTTGAAAATCAACATCTAATCTTTTCTAGTTTAATATTAAAAAATTAAAAAAATTAAAAATATATTCTAAAAGTGTAAAAAAATTCAGAAAGTTAAATCTTTAAAAAAATTCAAAATTCCTTTTCTTATTATTTTCTTTCCATCCCTAAGATTTAATTTCAGATTTTCTTTTGCAGGGATATTACATGAACAAAGGAAGACTTGCACAACAAGAAGAAGCTTGCTTGCTTGCTTATGACATATTGCTTTGCTAAAATAAAATAAAAATAAATAAAAATTTGCTTGATTCAGAGTCGCCGGAAAGGTTAGTATTTTCTAACTCTACCCACGGATCTCTTATCAGTGGGATTTTGGAGGTGCTTATTGATAGAATTTTGTGCTGCATTAGTGCATACTTGCATAAAAAGATCTTAAGAGATGTTCCCTCTCACATAAGGTCGGGATTTTATCACCCGTTCTTTGGCTCAAAAATCACAACCGCATATAAGTTTTTTTTCAGGCTTGAACGAATTTAAAATCAATTAGAACTCAGCCACTAGGATTTCGAGCTCATTTAAGTGGAGCTATTTTGGGAAGACTCCGGTGAACACTTTCAAGCTTTCGAAGAGGAGCTTCCTTGTCAAGAAAAGGTGACTTACCCATTGCGGCGGTGCCTGGCTTAGAGGAAGAACTGAATCGCTTGTTTGACTGGTTTGACCAATAAACCCACTGTCCTTCCAACTCAGTTAAGAGCTGTCTAACTAGGGAGAATTCTATTCTCTTAAGATTCGTGGTTGAAAAAAAAAAACTGATTACCTTTAAATTAAATTCAAGATAAAAAACACTTAATTGCAATTGATTGGTTGAGTCATCTTGAGTGTAATCTTATCTAGGATTTAGAAAATCCTTCATCAGGGCAATACCCTGGTTCATGCGAAAGTGGGTGGGTTCGTGTTAAGGGTCGATTAGAATCCATTACTGTTTTTGACCCTACTGCAACAATAGGTGACACTAATGAAACCAAACAAATGACCTTAAAGGATTACATGTATCCTACATGGTCCACCCAACCTTCCTATATCATCTTGCCAGCCCTTACGGCAAATTTCGAGATTAAATCCGGGATGATACAGATGTTTCTAGTCTTTCGGGGATTGACAAATGAGAATCTATACCAACACGTTAGGGAATTTGAGGATATTTGTGGAACCATGAAGTATCATCAAATGACAGAGGAATTCCTAAAACTTAGGTTATTCCCCTTTTTTCTAAAAGAAAGAGCCAAATCTTGGCTTCTTTCTCTCCAACCGGTTCAATTTCTACTTGGGTAGGATTAACCAAAGCCTTCTATAGAAAATTCTATTCTAAGCAGAAAACTGCTACCATACGTCAAGCCCTCAACACCTTCCATCAACTACAAGGGGAGACGTTCTTCACATATTTTCAAAGATTCATGGATCTTTTACTTGAGTGTCCCTGTCACAGATTCGAAAAGATCCGTTTGATTCAAATTCTTTACGAAGGGTTAGACCACTCGAATAAGACCATGATTGAGTCCCTTTGTAATGGAACATTCACGAGCAAAACGGCCGATGATGCATGGCAATTCTTTGAAGAGGTAGCTAAAAATACTCTAGAATGGGAGCCTATTAGTGTTGATAATAAGCAACTTACCACCTCAACTGCCACTAACATGGGTTGTATACATAAAGTCAACCCTAATTTTCAGAGTGATGCCAAATTGACATCAATAGTACAAAGAGTTGAAGCATTAGAATTAAGCAAGGGAGCATAATCTTCAGCTCCTGAGCCATCCAAGCCAGTGGTATCTCCCGTTTGTGTCCTTTGGGACAGCCAAGACCACTTGGTTGAACAATGCCCCTGGTTGAACAATTATCAAAGAGGAGCAAGCAAATGTACTTAATACATTTTGCAAGCTCAATCCTAACAACAACCATTTAGTGAAACATACAATCTGAGATGGCGGAATCATCCCAACTGTAACACCCCGCTCCCAGAATACGTACTTAGTTGCGTATTCAGATTTTTCGATCGTATTTTTTGATTTACTTCCTGTATTTGTTTTGTATTATGAATTCTTTATATGATTGTTTTGTCTTGGATCCGGATTCACGGACTCGGAGTCAGCTCTGATCTGAACCGAGAACCCGATCCTAGTGAATTGCTTGATTTGGACATTCTAGTATTCCGATTTGATCGGTTTCAGTTTTAAACATCGTTTTCCAATATTTTAGATTTCTATGATTTTCTGGAATTTTCCTGAATTAAATTGAAAATCTTCAAAACCAGTGTCGACCAGTGCCGCTGACCGATTCCGGATTTTTAATTTGAAAACGAGATTTTATTTCTGAAAACCGATTTCATATTATTCTTCAGGATGACGTTTTCTACCTCTGGGTTTTTGGGGATTTTTCTGGAACAGTCGATATTTCGCGGCCATATTATAATATTATTATTTAATCTTTTCTTTCTTTCTTTCTTTCCTTCCTTTTCTTTTTCCCTCCAACCGACTTCAGCCCACTCCTCCACGTGGGCGCCACCTACCCCTTTCCCATCAATCCCTTCACTCCATCACATCCCTCTTCTTTTTCTTTTCTTTTTCTTTTTCTTTTTCCTTATCTTTTCTTTCTCCCTTATCTTCTCTTCTTTCTTCTTCTTCTTCTTCTTCTTCTCCATGGGCAGCCGACGCCCAAGCCCCAGCTTCCCCTCCGGCGATCGCCGGCGAAGAGTACCCCATCTCCGGCGCCGAGCTTCCTCTCCTCCATCTCCAACAACACCATCACCCCATCTCCTTCCTCCTCAAAACCACCATCAAAATTCACCCTCTTCTTCTTCCTCATCTTCTTCCAATTAACCTCTACCACCACCTTCTTCTCCACCCAAATAACACCACCCACAACACCATACTCCTCCTCTTCTTCTCATCTCCTTCAATTCTTCCTCCACCACAAACCTCTCACCCCAAAACCCAAATCCCCTCTTTTTCCCCTTTCTTTGCGGTGGCCGGCGCCACCCCGGCCTGGGCGCCGCCGGCAGCGTGCCGGCGGCCGTGAGCGGCCAAGGAGGGGCCCCTGGGCCCCTGTGCGCGGCTGAGGGGGGCAACAGTCCCCCTCTCCTTCTTTTCTCCCTCTCTCTCTCTCACTTTCTCCCTCTCCCCTTGACCTCTCTCTCTTCCCCTTCCTGTTGGCGCCACCGGCGGCCAGGACCGCCGCCGGCTAGGCCCCGGGCCGGCAGAGGGCCGGCCAGGTCCCCCAGGGCCCACAGCCCCGTGGGCCCTCCTTGCGTTAGGGGGGGCTGCGTGAGCAGCCCCTAATTCCTCTCTCTCAACTCTCTCTCTCACCTGCTCAATCTCTCTCTCCTAGACTTTCTCTCTCCTCTTTCTCTCTCTCCTGCCCTCTTCTCTCTCTCTTCTCTCTCTCCTCCCATTACAAGCTCTCTCTCTAGATTCTCTCTCCTCCCTCTAACTCACTCTTTCTCTCTCTAGATTCTCTCTCTAGGAATCTCTTTCTCTCTCCTGTACTGTCTTTCCTTATCTCCCTGTCTCTCTCTGTTATATTACTGACGCGGATCTCACCCCCGCGTCCCGATAACCCCTTAACGCGGATCTTCGCGTTCTTGGTATCTGTTCAACACGGCCTTCGCGTTCTTGTATCGACGCAGCGCAGAGTTCAGGCCCGCGTCTGTGTCCCTCTCATGTCGACACGACGCGGAGATAATACCCGCGTCTGTGTTCTCCTCGTGCCCTGACTTGAACGCGGGTCTCGAACCCCACGTTCGTGGCATCTTCGCGACGCGACTCCCGCGTCTGTGATTACCGCGTCTGCTATTCCCGCGACGCGACTCCCGCGTCTGCGACCCCGCGTCTCACTCTCATAAACCCGCGTCTCCCTGTGTCTCTTTCTCTCTCCTCTTCACTTTCTCTCTCTTCATAATTATATATTATTTTATGGCGCGTGCGCGAGTTCCATGAATTTCAGAGTTTTCAGTCTTTCCGGTGATTTAGGCGAGTGTCCTCGCTCTCGCCTCCATTTGGGTTTCCCCGCTTCGTCGGGTCGACATGTATTATATTCCATGTTTCTATGTATTCTGTTTTGGGCTGAGTCCCTGTATCTGTGTATGGCCGAGTGCCAATGACTGGACATGTATTGCTCTGTGACGAATGCTTGTATTAGGGTAGTTTCATTCTTGTACATATACCATGCCTGTGATGTATTTACTGCTTTATACTATGCGTGGCCGACCCTTCAGCCTCCGGTCACTCACTTCTCGAAAGAGACGTGATTGGGACCGTCAGGTTTCTCTGGACCCTTCAGCCTCCGGTCTCTCACTATCTCGAAGGAGACGTGATTGGGACCGTCAGGTTTCTCAGCTCCGTCTGGTGAGCATACTTAGCGCTCAGCGCTTTATTCACTAAATTCGTTTAGGCGAGATACTGCCGGATTTTCTACTCGTATCTTAAACCGAGTTGTCCCGTTAACCTCGCAGAGCACATTAGTGTCTAAACCCTGTTCGCTGCCTGTGCCTCCAGCTTGTTCAGCTCCGCCTGGTTATCATGATCAGCGTTCAGCACTTTACCACTAGATTCGTCTAGGCGAGATGCTGCCGGATTTTCTACTCGCACTTTAAGCCGAGTCGTCCCGGTAATCATGCCAGACGCTCCAGTGTTAAATACTGCTTGCTGTCTATGCCTCCAGCTTGCTTAGCTCCGCTTGGTTGTGCTCAGCTACTATTCTATCACATGCCATGTACTTACCTGACATGCTTTACACATGCTACTATTTAATACCTGTTGCATTACCTGTCAACTGATGAGTTATCACCTGACTCTAGACATGATACTTCTTGGCAAGACCTCTTGTTATGACATGACTTGCCACCGGACTAATATCAATCTTTTGACATGACTTGTCACCTGCTAAATATCATCCTCCTGTCATGCTATCACTTGACACCCGGCATGATATACTTGACTCTCATGATTATCACGATAACGGAAATGATGACCTGACATCTTGATAGTACAAACTGTACTCCTGTTACACATGTGATACCTTATAGTACGAACCAGTACTCCTGATATACATGTATTCCTGATAATCCTGACTTGCTCTTGCTCATTCCCGAAATCTGATAATCATCTAATAAACCATAAAACTGGACAACTTACATCGGGTCGGGGGAAACTTGCGGCTATCAATATGTGTTCGTGTTTACAGTGGTACTAGGCATGTTGTGCAACTAAAACTTCCGGTCTGACCTGTGGGCCTCCAGGCGACCGAGGGGAGTGCTGGCTCCCTCCTTCTTGGTACCATCATGATAAGGGCATGATATAAGACCCTCCTGTACGCCTTGCGGCTGGTTCCGAGCACCAGTAACGGAACGTCATGGACCGTGGTCCCGGGTAAGCACGGGACCCACTGTAAACATAGTTCGTTGATACCCCCGTTGGTTTCCAATAACAACCTTGTTTTACTCAGATATGAATATATGTGTGCTGGGACGCTAGTTCACATATCTAGATATCAAGGTAAGACGAGTAATAATAATAATAAAGTGCCAAGATAATAACCTGCTCTTTAAGTTGTAAGTAGAAGTATGTGGAATGGGACGCATACTGAAGCCTGCAACTTAGACGGCTAAGAATTTGTGATATGCCTCGCCATATTTGCTTGTATTGGGTTTTACATCGGATTTCCGATTTTATGATTATTATTATATTAGCTGCTCATACCCTGCTTTATCCCTTGCCTTCTATTCCACCAGTCTCCTGTTCTTATCTTATCATACCCTGAGTACTTCCTGTCTAACATCTACTTGCTTACATGCTTCTGCTCACGACCTGGTTTTCAATGCATGATTATAATTCGATTTTATCGATACACTTGTACTTATCTCAGCACGCCATCTGGCTTTTGTATCACCACTCGCCTGGGGAGTTTCATCTGACTCCCCTGGATCCTCATGTCCAGGTCATGGAGCTTGGAGCGTGTGGATTCTTCTAATTGCTGATCAGAGTGGCGCAGCTGAAGCATGGATCCCCAGCAGACTGTCTGAAGCTCTATCCTTCCAGGCCCCCCTGTGTGCCTCTCGAGTTTTCTTTTTGTAAACTCGTGAGTGCCTTTGTACTGTTCATATTTGTACATCTCCTTGTAATCTCGCAATTGCGCATATCAGTGATGTAATATTCATGTAATATTAGATCACCTCTGGTGATAACTTTGTAATTGTACTCATATGTTGGAATGTATAATGCACCACTTGCTTCCGTACTCTGATTCTTGCCTGTACTGATGCTTAGCGTATATACGTGAGGGTATTTCTGACCTGCGTATATACGTTGCAGTAACGTCTCCGTACCCGCTAGGATCGGGGCGTTACACCAACCTTTCATGGAAGTCTCCTCAAGGACAAGGATACGGTGGATCATCATCATTTCAAGGACCATCTTCTAATAATCAATTTCACAAGGGAAATCAATTCAATGCAACACCATCTGTCCCTCCATATATCCCTCCCAATCAAAGAAAATCGTCTTTAGAGGACACTCTCCAACAATTCATGCAGAGCCAACTAATAACTAATCAAACTCAAGCCCAAATGTGTCACAATCTGGATTAGACGATAGCCAGGCTCGAGGTTCAGATAGAACAGTTAGCTGCAACTATTAGGGAGAGAGAGAAAGGACAGTTCTCTAGTCAAACTGTGCCCAACCTGCGAGGACACAGTTAGTTGCTTATGACATATTGCTTTGCTAAAATAAAATAAGAAAAATAAAAATTTGCTTGCTTCAGAGTCGCCGGAAAGGTTAGTATTTTTTAAGTCTACCCACGAGTCTCTTGTCAGTGGGGTTTTGGAGGTGCTTATTGATTGAATTTTGTACTGCATTAGTGCATACTTGTATAAAAAGATCTTAAGAATTGTCCCCCCTCACATTAGGTCGGGATTTTATCACCCGTTCCTTCGCTCAAAAATCACAACCGCATATAAGCTTTTTTCCCAAGCTTGAACTAATTTAAAATCAATTAGAACTCAGCCACTAGGATTTCAAGCTCATTTAACTGGAACTATTTTGGGAAGACTCCGGTGTACACTTTCAAGCTTTCGAAGAGCATCTTCCTTGCCTAGAAAAGGTGACTTACCCATTGCGGTGGTGCCTGGCCTGGATGAAGAACAGAATCGCTTGTTTGACAGGTTTTACCGGTAAACCCACTATCCTTCCAACCCAGTTAAGAGCTGTCTAATTAGGGAGGATTCTATTCTCTTAAGATTAGTGGTTAAAAAAAACTGATTACCTTTAAATTAAATTCAAGATAAAAAAATACTTGATTGCAATTGATTGGTTGAGTCATCCTGAGTGTAATCTTATCTAGGATTTAGAAAATTCTTCATCAGGGCAGTACCCTGATTCATGCGAAAGTGGGTTCGTATTAAGGGTCGATTAGAATCCATTACTGCTTTTGACCCTACTGCAACAATGGGTGACTCTAATGAAACCAAACAAATAATCTTAAAGGATTACATGTATCCTACAAGGTCCACCCAACCTTCCTGTATCATTTTGCCAGCCCTTACAACAAATTTCGAGATTAAATCCAGGATGATACAGATGTTTCCTGTCTTTTGGGGATTGGCAAATGAGAATCCATACCAACACGTTAGGGAATTTGAGGATATTTGTGGAACCATGAAGTATCATCAAATGACAGGGCAATCCTTAAAACTTAGGTTATTCCCCTTTTCTCTAAAAGAAAGAGCCAAATCTTGGCTTCTTTCTCTCCAACCGGGTTCAATTTCTAGTTGGGTAAGATTAGCCGAAGCCTTCTATAGGAAATTCTATTCTAAGCAGAAAACTGCTACCATACTTCAAGCCCTCAACACCTTCCATCAACAACAAGGGGAGACGTTCTTCACATATTTTCAAAGATTCAAGAATCTTTTACTTGAGTGTCTCCATCACGGATTCGAAAAGATCCGTTTGATTCAAAGGACAAGGATATGGTGGATCATCATCATTTCAAGGACCATCTTCTAATAATTAATTTCACAAGGGAAATCAATTCAATGCAACACCATCTGTCCCATCATATGTCCCTCCCAATCAAAGAGAACCATCTTTAGAGGATACTCTCAACCAATTCATGCAGAGCCAACTAATAACTAATCAAACCCAAGCCCAAATATATCACAATCAGGATCAAACGATAGCCTGGCTCGAGGTTCAGATAGAACAGTTAGCTGCAACTGTTAGAAAGAGAGAAAAGACATTTCCCTAGTCAAACTGTGTCCAACCCGAGAGGACAACCTGCTCCTCAAAATACTCCAACAGGCCGTTTGAAATTAGTTTTGATTCAAACCGTCAAGTCTAATCCATCCACACTTTATGGTCAGGCAAGAGAGTATTCCAAGATCCACCAAACAATCCTAATATTGTAAAAGAAAAGAAAAAAAGAAACTAAAGGATTCAACAAAGAAAGATGATCAAGTTATTGTTGACAATCAAGATAAATCTTTTGTGCCCAAAGCCCCATTCCCTCAAAGTCTTCAACCAACTTGGAAGAAAAATCACTCTGAGGGAATTTTAGAAGTTTTCAAAAACGTCCAAATCAATATTCTCTTGGATGCCATTAATCAGATACCTTCAAATGCTAAATTTCTAAAGTACCTAACCACGGTCAAGAGGGAAAGTTATGTGCCTCGTGAAGCTGCATTTGCTATACCAGCTTCATGTCTCATCCAGCAACCCATTACATCCAAATATGAGAATCCAGGGAGTCCAACTATTTCTGTTAGGATAGGAGATCAGGTTATGGATCGGTGTCTACTATATTTAGGGGTAAGTGTAAACCTTTTACCCTATTCTATGTACAAACAATTAGGTTTAGGGGAGTTACAACCCACTAACCTTACACTGCTCCTATCAGTTAAGGTCCCCAAGGGAATTGTTGAGAATGTTATTTTAAAGGTCGACGAATTCTATGTTCCTACTGACTTTGTGGTCTTATACACTGAACCAGTTAGAGATCCAAGCAATCACTCCCCTGTGATTTTAGGGAGACCATTCCTTACTATGTTGTTATTAGATGTAGGAATGGAGTCATGACCTTGTCATTTGGGAATATGACAGTTGAGCTAAATGTTTTCCATACTAGTTCCCAACCACATGTAATGGACGATCATGAGGACGTCAACATGATTAATGTGTCAGTCAATCACACTTTTGAGGAGTCTTGCTATGAAGACCACTTGGAGAAATGCTTGGCCCATTTTGGAATGAATTTTGATATTGAGGAGTTTATAGAAGAGGTGAACGCATTGTTAGATTATGTTCCTATCATGGACACCAACCTATAGAGACCTAAGATAGAACCCTCACCATTGTCAACATCTATTCCTATTCTATCAATCATTGAGCATCCCAAGTTGGAGCTCAAACCTTTACCCGACCATTGAAGTATGCCTTCCTAGGTGAGTCAGAAATCTTACCTGTAATCATATCATCTCATTTAGATAAGGACCAAGAAGAAAAGTTGCTAGATGTTCTTGTGGAACATAAGGAAGCCATAGGATGGACCATAACAGACATCAAGAGAATTAGCCCCTCTGTGGTAATGCACAAAATTCATCTTGAAGAGAATGCCAAGACCTCGAGAGAATCACAGAGGCGTTTAAACCCTTTTTTGAGAGAGGTGGCGAGAGGGGAGATAATAAAATTGTTAGATGCGGGTATCATTTACCCTATCTCTGATAATCAGTGGGTTAGTCCAGTACAAGTTATACCCAAAAAGTTTGGAGTCACAGTTGTTACTAATGAGAACAATGAGTTGGTTCCAACTCATGTTCAAACTGGTTGGCGAATGTGCATAGATTATAGGAAACTCAACTCCATGACTAGGAAAGATCATTTTTCTCTGCCTTTCATCGACCAAATTGTAGGTTTACCTAGAGGGGGGTGAATAGGTGATGGCTAATCTAATGGTCACTTAATGCCGAATGATGCAAATAATGCGGAAGCAAAAAGCAATTATGACCTAATTAAATCTTTTTACACTAAACACCACGTATAACCAAGAGTGTTGCCGAATTCCCCGTGAAGGGCTCTGGACAAACTCCTCTAGATTCCCCTTGAATGGGTTGAGGTGCCGCGTTGGCTCTCTTAGTTGAATACAAGTGTTGGCAACAATCCCACGCAAGTATATCAATTTAAGCACATAAGTATATCTAGCATATAAAGATGAACAATAAACACATGCAAGATATAATAAGAGACAAGAGAGAGAGAGAGAGAGAGAGAGAGAGAGAGAGAGAGAGTAAGCAATCGCAAACACAAGGGTATGTTTCGAGATTCGAGCACACTTGCTCTACATCCCCGCCTTCGACACACGAAGGATTTCCACTATGTAAGATTCTAATGGATCTCTCCTCGGTGCCGCAACACCTACAAACCCTCGGACTCTCTAGTCCCGTACACACCGCAAGCCCACCGGCTCGCCGAGGCCGCACCTCAATCAACAAGAGTTCGCACCCGAACCCTAAACAACCACGAGCACACTTGCCCGTGTCCTCAAAGAACAAAGAAAAGATCTTTGGTGATCTACAACACTTTGATCACCAATTACAAACTCTCACAACACAATCCTATGGATAGATAAGGCAATGGATAGCTCAAGTGATTGTGAGAAAAACAAGAAAGAGAATGGTGGTGAAAAACTCAAAGACTTTCTTTTAAACACTCTTGATAAAACTTTCCTTTTGATAGGAAATATTAGCTCACTATTTTGTGGAGAAAAACTTCTGAAAAGAGTGGGAAAAACTGGCTCTAAAAACTTCTCCAAATCTTGGTGAAAATAGTCCACAAACCCCCAAATATATAGGCTGTCAAAAACTAGCCGTTGGGGTTCTGACAGGCCTGTCGGTCGACCGCCCGATCGACCGCCAACGGTCAAAAAATCCGACCGTTGGAGCCTCCGGTCGACCGGCCCGGTCGACCCAGAAGAACAGAGAGCACTGCTCTCAGTTCCGGTCGACCAGCCCGGTCGACCGCCCACAGAACTGCCAGACGTGCACGGTTCTGTGCACGTCGGTCGACCCTTGTGGTTGACCTGCCCTTGGGTCCGGTCGACCGGCCCGGTCGACCGACCTCTGTGCAATGGGTTAACTTAGAGCACAGTTTTGAGGTCTAAAACGTTCGAATTTGGGAATACGTATATAGGATGAAGTTGTATATATTGAAGTCTTCTTTCTAATGCAACTTAAGTCAAATCAATATCAATTAAGAATTGAAAGTTATCAATAAAATACTAAAAGGTATCAAATCAGAAATTGTAAACTATTTTTAGAATAAGAACATACTTCAACCCAATATTTGACATTCTTAACATTTAAATCAGAAAATGATTATTGAATATTAAATGTAGCTCTGAAAGTCATCTTTAAAATGCAATTTAAATCATGTAAATTGAATATAAGAATCAAAAGTTATGACTAGAAAACTAAAAGAATGTCGAGCAGATCAGCAGAACGGTCGGCCGCCTGGTCGACCGAGAAAACCCGAGAGTTTAAAATAGTTTTGGTTAAAAAACATGTTCATAAGAAATACCAAAAACATTTGAAATCTTCACTTGAATACATGTTTGATTTTTGGTTAAAATTCTTTTCTAAAACAAACTAAATCAAGAGTGTGTGTGCGTGGTATACTTGAGCAATCCACCACTATTCTATCCTTTACATTTTATCTGAAAACAAAAACAAAATCTTATACCTAGACACAAGTCTTGATCTTGAAGTCTTCCCTTGAAGTCTTCTCATCTTCTTGACTTGGTCCACACACGATCCAACGAGCTCAACTCTTGATGTGGTCTTGATGCATAGGCTCGTGAATCAACTGGTGCTAGCTTCAAAACTTGACTTTAAATCCTTTGTTGAAGCTCCACACCTACTAAGATCTTGATCATAAATCTGTCACTAATTAAAAACAAGATCATTAGTAAACATAACTACATGAGTTGATCATCATCAAAACTAGAGTGATGGGCCTTTGGGCCAACAATCTCCCCCTTTTTGATGATGACAAAACTCATGAAGTTATATATGCATGGATTAAAGTAAAGCTTCAAAGAAGCTCCCCCTTAACTCATGCATAACAAATAAATGAATAGATATGCAATAAAGCTCATAGACATGCATGCAAATGGAGATAAAACAAATCAAATCTTTTGCTCCTAATTGCAAAACAAACAAAACATATATGCATAAACATAAATATTACTCAACATGCATATAAACCTCAAATTCTTCTCCCCCTTTTGTCAATCATCAACAAAGGGGTAAAAACAAAATCATCAAATTTTTCTCCCCTTTTTGTCATAAACAAAGAGATCAAAAGGGTTAAAGCAAAACAATCAATAATAGGTTATATGCGATATACATTCATGAAGAGGAAGACGCTAAATTAGCTTCCCTACACATATGCATTACATGAAGAAGGGATGACAAGCCCTAACTCACATAACACATATTATGTAATGCATAAGAGGAGATGTGAAGCTCCCCCTACACACGTATATCATATAAAGAAGAGTTGTCAAGCTCCTCAATTTATAATATACTCAACATGAATCTATATGTAAGAGAGATGTTAAGCTCTCCTTGCATATAGGAAATACATACCAAAACATTTTTAAATTTAATTTTTCTAAAAAAAATTTTTTTTTTAAAGGTGTCAGAGCTCTTGTAAAACAATCAAATTTTAAGATACCTAATTGAAAATAATCATTATCATATTGATACCAATAGTAAACGTAATGATCAAATATTTTCATTTTTCATCATAAACCTTGTGCTTTTAAAAGTGTGAACCAATTGAAGGTTAAGCACATGAAAATCATATATATGTATGAAATAAGTATACCAATTGAAATTGATACATACATATATAAGAAAACAAAAATATGAGTATATACAAAAATTATCAATTTAGATACCAATTGAAAGAATCCAATGATACCAATTGACATAACAATAAGATCAAGTGTATATCTCATAACCTACCACCCTTCATATGCTCAAGATAGAAGATTTTCAATGAAGTATACATGGCATAATCGCCCATCCATCCTCCCATTGATGGTAGGGGTTTTTCAAAAATAGATTTGAAAATATTTTAGTATTGAAAATCACTACCAAATGAGGAACAATAACTAGTAAAATAATTTTTGAAAAACTAGTTAAAGATCCTTCAAAAAACATGAAATCAAAGCATATGTATTTCATGAATCATACTATGTACATAAAAGTTCAAGCACTCATAGTCCATAAAACTCAAAATTATCTTGAAAAGTAAAAGATGAGTGTTCAAAGGTTATGTAAATGGTATTTTCATGAAAATAGTCATTTAGGCACAAAAGGATGAATAACATTTTATAAAACATGAAAATTTATTTTTCAAAAAAAATAATACACTTCTAGGCATATGTATGATTTATCCAATCCTAACAATACACATGCATATCCCAAACATAAAAGAGTCTATCAAATATATTTGCATGAAGGCAAGAGACTCACGGGTATACATGTATATTTATTAGATTTGAATTAAAAATACATATACATGAAGTAAAGCATAAAATAGGCAAAACATGTATAAAAGAGAATCATCAAAACTAGTCTATACATATGCATATAGTGGATACAAATGAGCATGAAGTTCAAATATATATGAGTCAATTGTAGTACACTATTCATATATGTATAAATGTAAGTTTTGATAAAATCTACATTTAAACTAGTTCATACCACATGAAGCACAAAAATATGAACATGCTATATGATATATGAAATTAAAAGCATGTACATAAAAGTAGGAGTTTAGAGATTGTTACTAACTCCAAAGCTCCAAGCTTGGTGGTCTTTCCCACCAAAACCTCCTTGATAGCGGTGCTTCAAATATGTGTCCTTTTAGTTAATTGCACCCACCATCAAGGCACCGATCCTCTCACGTTTTGTGAGAGCCCTCACCTACATCAAAAGCAAATGGTGGGGGTTTTGGTACCCATATTTTCTTGGGTCCACGGGGGTTAGTCTTATGTTGAGGAACCCAAAAAAATTTTATTCTTAGCAAAATTAAAATGATCTAATCAATCATAACAATATTTTACTAAATGGCCTTTGCGGCCACAATGTGTACAAACGTACACCTTAGTATGCTTATGTGAATGTGTATAATTGTGATGTGCAACATAAGCAAATGCATGATTATGATGTGCATGAACATGCAGAGCTTGTTTCTTTGAAAACATAGACTCCAACTTAGAATGATTGAATGCACAAGAGTTCAAGGTTGAACTCAAATTATTCATCTTATTTTTCAAATCTTTAATCTCATTAGTGGTGGCATGTAAAGCATGATGAGATAAAGAATCATTTTTTTTTCTTTTGAGAAACAAAATCTTTTTCTTTTTCAACAATTTTTCTTTTTAAATTAGAGTTTTCTTGAAAAATAATTTTCTTTTGTTTTTCCACCAAAGCAATTTTATTTTTCAAACTAGTGTTTCCTTCACAAAGATCATTTAATTTAAACATAAGGGAAACATTCTCATTTTTCAAATCTTCATTTTCTTTTTCTAAACATGCAATATTATTTCTAAATGAATCATGTTCTTTATGCATGCAATCAATATTCTTTTTTAAATTTTTATTTTCTTTCTTAATCATGTCATATTTTTCAAGCAATAATTGACAAAATGTAGAAAGCTCTTCATATGACATGTTAACATCCTCATCCTCGGATTCGGTAGTTACCTCAAGGGGGTTATCCCCTTAGACCATATAGCACGCGTTGGAGGTGTCGTCCGAATCGCTCCCGGCATAGTATAGATCCTTTTCGCCAAGGGAGAGGAGGGTGTTCAAAACAACAAAAGCCGAATCAAAGTTAGAAACCCTAGATAAATAATCATCATTTAGGGTTGACTTGATAGCATGAAGGGCTTTTGCATTAGCCTCAAAATTCTTACCATTTGAACAATATGAATCATTAGATATGGCAAGATAAACATGAATGCCTAAGGCCTTGAGGTACAATGACATCTTAACATTCCAAATTTGGATGTTAAGAATGTCAAAGGTGGGTGGTGACATGAAGTCCATGGTGTGTGTACAAATATTGTGATTAGCCTAAAATGAGGATCTTTAACTATAGGTTGTTAGACCCAAATCAGAGTACCAAGCTCTGATACCAATTGTAGGTTCACCTAGAGGGGGGTGAATAGGTGATGGCTAATCTAATGGTCACTTAATGCCGAATGATGCAAATAATGCGGAAGCAAAAAGCAATTATGACCTAATTAAATCTTTTTACACTAAACACCACGTATAACCAAGAGTGTTGCCGAATTCCCCGTGGAGGGCTCTGGACAAACTCCTCTAGATTCCCCTTGAATGGGTTGAGGTGCCGCGTTGGCGCTCTTGGTTGAATACAAGTGTTGGCAACAATCCCACGCAAGTATATCAATTTAAGCACACAAGTATATCTAGCATATAAAGATGAACAATAAACACATGCAAGATATAATAAGAGACAAAGAGAGAGAGAGAGAGAGTAAGCAATCGCAAACACAAGGGTATGTTTCGAGGTTCGAGCACACTTGCTCTACATCCCCGCCTTCGACACACGAAGGATTTCCACTATGCAAGATCCCAATGGATCTCTCCTCGGTGCCACAACACCTACAAACCCTCGGACTCTCTAGTCCCGTACACACCGCAAGCCCACCGGATCGCCGAGGCCGCACCTCAATCAACAAGAGTTCACACCCGAACCCTAAACAACCACGAGCACACTTGCCCGTGTCCTCAAAGAACAAAGAAAAGATCTTTGGTGATCTACAACACTTTGATCACCAATTACAAACTCTCACAACACAATCCTATGGATAGATAAGGCAATGGATAGCTCAAGTGATTGTGAGAAAAACAAGAAAGAGAATGGTGGTGAAAAACTCAAAGACTTTCTTTTAAACGCTCTTGATAAAACTTTCCTTTTGATAGGAAATATTAGCTCACTATTTTGTGGAGAAAAACTTCTGAAAAGAGTGGGAAAAACTGGCTCTAAAAACTTCTCCAAATCTTGGTGAAAACAGTTGATTGGTAGTGAAAAGTGCATTTTTATCATCATATTTACCATCACATTTTCATATTTATTCATTTAATTCTGCACATTTATTAATAATTTGTAATTTATTGTGTGCAGGCCTCGAATTCTTATTTTTATAATAAATAAAGCTTAAAGAGCCCAAAAGCCCAGATCCAAGCCCATATTTGAAGCCCAAGACTTAAAGTGCAAATATCAGATTGTCAAAGTGCAAATATACAAGGGCTAAAGTTGCAATTATTGAAGATGAGGGAAGGATAGAATTCTACCCAACCCTAAACTCTTGCAGGATGAGCATAAAAGCCAAAGATGAGAAGGAAATTCGTTTAAAAGAGATTGGGAGAATACAAAATCTAGATAACTTGATTTCCAAGTTATATCCATATCCCAATATGAAGAGCCAGGATCATACTTCTAGAAGCAGGCGCCCACATGGACGGACCAGGTGAGGCCACGCGCCAAAGCGCGTGGCCAGATTCCACAAAAATGCCGCAAATCCGCGGCAAATCCGCGGCACTTTGATCTCATTTGGATACCAGATTTCGTGGGCTACTTCATCCGGGACTCTTCTCTCTTCTGCACCTATAAATACCCCTGCAGTGCAACGTACAGGGTCGTCCAGAGGCGAGCAAAGGGCCAAAAGCTAGGGTTTAGGTTTTAGGTTAGATTTTATTTTCATTTTGTAAATTTTGTAACTGAGAGTGGAGATGCTTTCATGGAGGAAGGAATCATACTTGTACTGAGGTGACATAGGTGTAAGTTTTTATTTTTCCCCCATTGTTAATAAAAATCTGCTCGAGGTTGGTTTGTTTTTATTCTTGTTTCATTGTTTCTTTATTCTCGCTTTATCTTTGTTTTTCTAATCTTGTTCTATGTCATTGTTTCTCTCTGATGACTTGCAATTCGTGAGATCCGATTGCTTCGAGACTGCCTAGCCAACGAAGATCCCTTGATGGCTTATGGCGACGAACATCCTATACGCCATACCTGCAAATCTTCTGAGAAAAAGTAAGTCGTCGCAAAAGGATCGAAGGTAAGTAGGACTGAAGAGGTTGTTGTGTATTTTATAGTCTTTTCCTTTTCTTTTCTTTTCTTTTTTGTAGATTAAATCCACATCTTCCACAATTCTTTTCTTCACTTCATTGTAAATACCATCAATTGTAAGTACCACTACTAATAAAAAAAAAAGAAAAAAAAAGAGATAACTTGCTTAACGCTTCCATCGCAGTCCCTCCCTGAGGATCACGACCCGCATAGCCCTGCTACCGCGGATTAGAACTGAAACTTGCACATCTATTTTTAAAACTAAAATACTATCTTTTGTGTGCAGGAAATCTCAGTCAACAACAGTCCACAAACCCCCAAATATATAAGCTGTCAAAAACTAGCCGTTGGGGTTCTGACAGGCCTGCCGGTCGACCGCCCGGCCGACCGCCAACGGTCAAAAAATCCGACCGTTGGAGCCTCCGGTCGACCGGCCCGGTCGACCCAGAAGAACAGAGAGCACTGCTCTCAGTTCCGGTCGATCGGCCCGGTCGACGGCCCATAGAACTGCCAGACGTGCACGGTTCTGTGCACGTCGGTCGACCCTTGTGGTTGACCTGCCCTTGGGTCCGGTCGACCGGCCCGGTCGACCGACCTCTGTGCAATGGGTTAACTTGGATCACAGTATTGAGGTCTAAAACGTTCGAATTTGGGAATAAGTATATAGGATAAAGTTGTAGATATTGAAGTCTTCTTTCTAATGCAACTCAAATCAAATCAATATCAATTTAGAATTGAAAGTTATCAATAAAATACTAAAAGGTATCAAATCAGAAACTGTAAACTATTTTTAGAATAAGAACATACTTCAACCCAATATTTGACATTCTTAACATTTAATTCAGAAAATTATTATTGAATATTAAATGTAGCTCTGAAAGTCATCTTTAAAATGCAATTTAAATCATGTTAATTAAATATAAGAATCAAAAGTTATGACTAGAAAACTAAAAGAATGTCGAGCAGATCAGCAGAACGGTCGGCCGCCTGGTCGACCGAGAAAACCCGAGAGTTCTAAAATGGTTTTGGTTAAAAAACATGTTCATAAGAAATACCAAAAACACTTGAAATCTTCACTTGAATACATGTTTTATTTTTGGTTAAAATTCTTTTCTAAAACAAACTAAATCAAGAGTGTGTGTGCATGGTATACTTGAGCAATCCACCACTATTCTATCCTTTACATTTTATCTAAAAACAAAAACAAAATCTTATACCTAGACATAAGTCTTGATCTTGAAGTCTTCCCTTGAAGTCTTCTCATCTTCTTGACTTGGTCCACACACGATTTAACGAGCTCAACTCTTGATGTGGTCTTGATGCATAGGCTCGTGAATCAACTGGTGCTAGCTCCAAAACTTGACTTTAAATCCTTTGTTAAAGCTCCACACCTACTAAGATCTTGATCATAAATCTGTCACTAATTAAACACAAGATCATTAGTAAACATAACTACATGAGTTGATCATCATCAAAACTAGAGTGATGGGCCTTTGGGCCAACAATCTCCCCCTTTTTGATGATGACAAAACTCATGAAGTTATATATGCATGGATTAAAGTAAAGCTTCAAAGAAGCTCCCCCTTAACTCATGCATAACAAATAAATGAATAGATATGCAATAAAGCTCATAGACATGCATGCAAATGGAGATAAAACAAATCAAATCTTTTGCTCCTAATTGCAAAACAAACAAAACATATATGCATAAACATAAATATTACTCAACATGCATATAAACCTCAAATTCTTCTCCCCCTTTTTGTCAATCATCAACAAAGGGGTAAAAATAAAATCATCAAATTTTTCTCCCCCTTTTTGTCATAAACAAAGAGATCAAAAAGGGTTAAAGCAAAACAATCAATAATAGGTTATATGCGATATACATTCATGAAGAGGAAGACGCTAAGTTAGCTTCCCTACACATATGCATTACATGAAGAAGGGATGACAAGCCCTAACTCACATAACACATATTATGTAATGCATAAGAGGAGATGTGAAGCTCCCCCTATACACGTATATCATATAAAGAAGAGTTGTCAAGCTCCTCAATTTATAATATACTCAACATGAATCTATATGTAAGAGAGATGTTAAGCTCTCCTTGCATATAGGAAATACATACCAAAACATTTTTAAATTTAATTTTTCTAAAATTTTTTTTATTTTTTAAAGGTATCAGAGCTCTTGTAAAACAATCAAATTTTAAGATACCTAATTGAAAATAATCATTATCATATTGATACCAATAGTAAACATAATGATCAAATATTTTCATTTTTCATTATAAACTTTGTGCTTTTAAAAGTGTGAACCAATTGAAGGTTAAGCACATGAAAATCATATATATGTATGAAATAAGTATACCAATTGAAATTGATACATACATATATAAGAAAACAAAAATATGAGTATATACAAAAATTATCAATTTAGATACCAATTGAAAGAATCCAATGATACCAATTGACATAACAATAAGATCAAGTGTATATCTCATAACCTACCACCCTTCATATGCTCAAGATAGAAGATTTTCAATGAAGTATACATGGCATAATCGCCCATCCATCCTCCCATTGATGGTAGGGGTTTTTCAAAAATAGATTTGAAAATATTTTAGCATTGAAAATCACTACCAAATGAGGAACAATAACTAGTTAAAATAATTTTTAAAAAACTAGTTAAAAATCTTTCAAAAAACATGAAATTAAAGCATATGTATTTCATGAATCATACTATGTACATAAAAGTTCAAGCACTCATAATCCATAAAGCTCAAAATTATCTTGAAAAGTAAAAGATGAGTGTTCAAAGGTTATGTAAATGGTATTTTCATGAAAATAGTCATTTAGGCACAAAAGGATGAAAAACATTTTATAAAACATGAAAATTTACTTTTCAAAAAAATAATACACTTCTAGGCATATGTATGATTTATCCAATCCTAACAATACACATACATATCCCAAACATAAACGAGTCTATCAAATATATTTGCATGAAGGCAAGAGACTCACGGGTATATATGTATATTTATTAGATTTGAATTAAAAATACATATACATGAAGTAAAGCATAAAATAGGCAAAACATGTATAAAAGAGAATCATCAAAACTAGTCTATACATATGCATTTAGTGGATACAAATGAGCATGAAGTTCAAATATATATGAGTCAATTGTAGTACACTATTCATATATGTATAAATGCAAGTTTTGATAAAATCTACATTTAAACTAGTTCATACCACATGAAGTACAAAAATATGAACATGCTATATGATATATGAAATTAAAAGCATGTACATAAAAGTAGGAGTTTAGAGATTGTTACCAACTCCAAAGCTCCAAGCTTGGTGGTCTTTCCCACCAAAACCTCCTTGATAGCGGTGCTCCAAATATGTGTCCTTTTAGTTAATTGCACCCATCATCAAGGCACCGATCCTCTCACGTTTTGTGAGAGCCCTCACCTACATCAAAAGCAAATGGTGGGGTTTTGGTACCCATATTTTCTTGGGTCCACGGGGGTTAGTCTTATGTTGAGGAACCCAAAAATTTTTATTCTTAGCAAAATTAAAATGATCTAATCTATCATAACAATATTTTGCTAAATGGCCTTTGCGGCCACAATGTGTACAAACGTACACCTTAGTATGCTTATGTGAATGTGTATAATTGTGATGTGCAACATAAGCAAATGCATGATTATGATGTGCATGAACATGCGGAGCTTGTTTCTTTGAAAACATAGACTCCAACTTAGAATGATTGAATGCACAAGAGTTCAAGGTTGAACTCAAATTATTCATCTTATTTTTCAAATCTTTAATCTCATTAGTGGTGGCATGTAAAGCATGATGAGATAAAGAATCATTTTTCTTTTTCCTTTGAGAAACAAAATCTTTTTCTTTTTCAACAATTTTTCTTTTTAAATTAGAGTTTTCTTGAAAAACAATTTCCTTTTGTTTTTCCACCAAAGCAATTTTATTTTTCAAACTAGTGTTTCCTTCACAAAGATCATTTAATTTAAACATAAGGGAAACATTCTCATTTTTCAAATCTTCATTTTCTTTTTCTAAACATGCAATATTATTTCTAAATGAATCATGTTCTTTATGCATGCAATCAATATTCTTTTTTAAATTTTTATTTTCTTTCTTAATCATGTCATATTTTTCAAGCAATAATTGACAAAATGTAGAAAGCTCTTCATATGACATGTTAACATCCTCATCCTCGGATTCGGTAGTTACCTCAAGGGGGTTATCCCTTGGACCATATAGCACGCGTTGGAGGTGTCGTCTGAATCGCTCCCGGCATAGTATAGATCCTTTTCGCCAAGGGAGAGGAGGGTGTTCCAAACTACAAAAGCCGAATCAAAGTTAGAAACCCTGGATAAATAATCATCATTTAGGGTTGACTTGATAGCATGAAGGGCTTTTGTATTAGCCTCAAAATTCTTACTATTTGAACAATATGAATCATTAGATATGGCAAGATAAACATGAATGCCTAAGGCCTTGAGGTACAATGACATCTTAACCTTCTAAATTTGGATGTTAAGAATGTCAAAGGTGGGTGGTGACATGAAGTCCATGGTGTGTGTACAAATATTGTGATTAGCCTAAAATGAGGATCTTTAACTCTAGGTTGTTAGACCCAAATCAGAGTACCAAGCTCTGATACCAATTGTAGGTTCACCTAGAGGGGGGGTGAATAGGTGATGGCTAATCTAATGGTCACTTAATGCCAAATGATGCAAATAATGCGGAAGCAAAAAGCAATTATGACCTAATTAAATCTTTTTACACTAAACACCACGTATAACCAAGAGTGTTGCCGAATTCCCCGTGAAGGGTTCTGGACAAACTCCTCTAGATTCCCCTTGAATGGGTTGAGGTGCCGCGTTGGCTCTCTTGGTTGAATACAAGTGTTGGTAACAATCCCACGCAAGTATATCAATTTAAGCACACAAGTATATCTAGCATATAAAGATGAACAATAAACACATGCAAGATATAATAAGAGACAAAGAGAGAGAGAGAGAGTAAGCAATCGCAAACACAAGGGTATGTTTCGAGGTTCGAGCACACTTGCTCTACATCCCCGCCTTCGACACACGAAGGATTTCCACTATGCAAGATCCCAATGGATCTCTCCTCGGTGCCGCAACACCTACAAACCCTCGGACTCTCTAGTCCCGTACACACCGCAAGCCCACCGGCTCGCCGAGGCCGCACCTCAATCAACAAGAGTTCGTACCCGAACCCTAAACAACCACGAGCACACTTGCCCTTGTCCTCAAAGAACAAAGAAAAGATCTTTGGTGATCTACAACACTTTGATCACCAATTACAAACTCTCACAACATAATCCTATGGATAGATAAGGCAATGGATAGCTCAAGTGATTGTGAGAAAAACAAGGAAGAGAATGGTGGTGAAAAACTCAAAGACTTTCTTTTAAACACTCTTGATAAAACTTTCCTTTTGATAGGAAATATTAGCTCACTATTTTGTGGAGAAAAACTTCTGAAAAGAGTGGGAAAAATTGGCTCTAAAAACTTCTCCAAATCTTGGTGAAAACAGTCCACAAACCCCCAAATATATAGGCTGTCAAAAACTAGCCGTTGGGGTTCTGACAGGCCTGCCGGTAGACCGCCCGGTCGACCGCCAACGGTCAAAAAATCTGACCGTTGGAGCCTCCGGTCGACCGGCCTGGTCGACCCAGAAGAACAGAGAGCACTGCTCTCAGTTCCGGTCGACCGGCCCGGTCGACCGCCCACAGAACTGCCAGACGTGCACGATTCTGTGCACGTCGGTCGACCCTTGTGGTTGACCTACCCTTGGGTCCCGTCGACCGGCCCGGTCGACCGACCTCTGTGCAATGGGTTAACTTGGAGCACAGTTTTGAGGTCTAAAACGTTCGAATTTGGGAATAAGTATATAGGATGAAGTTGTAGATATTGAAGTCTTCTTTCTAATTCAACTTAAATAAAATCAATATCTATTCATAATTGAAAGTTATCAATAAAATACTAAAAGGTATCAAATCAGAAACTGTAAACTCTTTTTAGAATAAGAACAGACTTCAACCCAATATTTGACATTCTTAACATTTAAATCAGAAAATGATTATTGAATATTAAATGTAGCTCTGAAAGTCATTTTTAAAATGCAATTTAAATCATGTTAATTGAATATAAGAATCAAAAGTTATGACTAGAAAACTAAAAGAATGTCGAGCAGATCAGCAGAACGGTCGGCCGCCTGGTCGACCGAGAAAACCCGAGAGTTCTAAAATGGTTTTGGTTAAAAAACATGTTCATAAGAAATACCAAAAATACTTGAAATCTTCACTTGAATACATGTTTGATTTTGGTTAAAATTCTTTTCTAAAACAAACTAAATCAAGAGTGTGTGTGCATGGTATACTTGAGCAATCCACCACTATTCTATCCTTTACATTTTATCTAAAAACAAAAACAAAATCTTATACCTAGACACAAGTCTTGATCTTGAAGTCTTCCTTTGAAGTCTTCTCATCTTCTTGACTTGGTCTACACACGATCCAACGAGCTCAACTCTTGATGTGGTCTTGATGCATAGGCTCGTGAATCAACTGGTGCTAGCTCCAAAACTTGACTTTAAATCTTTTGTTGAAGCTCCACACCTACTAAGATCTTGATCATAAATCTGTCACTAATTAAACACAAGATCATTAGTAAACATAACTACATGAGTTGATCATCATCAAAACTAGAGTGATGGGCCTTTGGGCCAACACAAATGTTAGAACATATTGTCGATCACGCTTACTATTCCTTCCTCGATGGTTATTCAGGATATAACCAAATCCACATTGCTCATGAGGACCAAGAGAAAATGACATTCACATGTCTGTTTGGCACATTTGCATATCGTCGCATGCCCTTTGGGCTACGCAATGCACCGGCTACTTTTTAGCGGTATATGTTAAGCATCTTTTCAGATATGGTTGAGCGATTTCTAGAGATTTTCCTAGATGACTTCTCTGTCTTTGGGTCTACTTTTGATGAGGGTTTATATCATCTATCATTGATATTGATAAGATGCAAGGAGGAGAACCTAGTTCTTAATTAGGAAAAATATTATTTCATGGTGAAATCTGGGATTGTCTTAGGAATATTATTTCTAATAGAGGTATAGAGGTTGATAATGCTAAGGTAGAGCTAATCGCCAAATTACCACCTCCTAGAACTGTTCGGGAGGTGCAATCTTTCTTAAGTCATGCTGAATTTTACCACCGCTTTATCAAAGATTTTTCTAAAATCTCCAAACCTCTTTGTGATCTTCTAGTAAAGGATGTTCCTTTTGAGTTCACCCCTTCTTGTTTGGAAGCCTTTGAAAGGCTAAAGACCGAGTTAACCTCGGCTCCCATCATCCGACAACCTGATTGGAATCTCCCATTTGAGGTGATGTGTGACCCTTCCGACTATGCTGTAGGGGTTGTCCTAGGCCAACGAGTGGATAAACTTCCTCATGTCATTTGCTATGCCAGTAAGACTCTTAACGATGTCCGACTGAATTATTCTACCACTGAAAAAGAGTTGTTGGCAGTTGTTTTCGCTCTTGATAAATTCTGTCCATACCTTATATGTTCTAAGGTCCTAATCTACACCGATCATGCAGCTTTAAGGTACCTTCTCATGAAAAAAGATGCTAAAGCCCGTTTAATCTGTTGGATCTTACTCCTACAGAATTCAACTTACAAATCCTTGATAAAAAGGGAGCTGAGAATGTTGTAGCAGATCATTTGTCAGGATTGTGGTCGAATCTGTGTCCAACTCACTACATGTCCTTAAGACATTTCCTGATGAGCAGTTAATGTCTGTCTCCTCTTTAATTGTTCCGTGGTATGCTCACATAGTGAATTACCTTATCACAAAACAGACGCCCGATTCATAGACCAAGTAAGAATGATTGCTTTCTTAGCTAGGGTCAAATTGTTCTTCTAGGATGAACAATACTTGTTCAAGTATTGTCCCGATTAGATCATTTGACGCTGCACTCCTGACTCAGAATTTAGGAGCATCTTTTCATTTTACCAAGACCTAGCCTGTGGAGATCATTTTAGCAGGAAAAAAATTGCTGCAAAAATTTTGCAATGTGATTTTATTGGCTCACTCTATTTAGTGACGCTCATGTCTACTGTCAATCATGTGATAGTTGTCAACGATTGGGGTAGATTGCACGCTGGAATGAAATGTCGTTAAACCTGATCTTAGTTGTTAAAATCTTTGATGTTTGAGGCGTTGACTTCATGCGTCCCTTTCCTATATCCCATGGATACCAATATATCCTTGTAGCAGTTGACTACGTCTCTAAATGGATAGAGGCGTTAGCATATAAAACTAATGACCACAAAGTTGTGGTAAACTTCTTGAAAGAGAATGTATTCTCTCGTTTTGGCTTTCCTTGTGCAATCATCAGCGATGGTGGAAAATATTTCTGCAATCGTACATTTGAAACCTTAATGAGAAAATATTGCATCAACCATAGAGTAGCCACCCTTACCACCCACAGACTAGTGGCCAAGTAGAAGTTTCCAATCCAGCCATCAAAACCATTCTAGAGAAAACTGTGAACACCACTAGAAAAGATTGGTCTCTTCGCCTGACTGATGCCATATGGGCATATAGAACTGCATTCAAAACTCCTATTGGAATGTCTCCATATAGGTTAGTTTATGGCAAGGCTTGCCATCTTCCTATCGAGTTAGAACATAAAGCATACTGAGCAATCAAACGCTTAAATTTTGATCTAGACATGGCAAGAGTGTCTAGAAAACTACAACTGGATGAGCTTGAAGAGATAAGGAACGATGCATATAACTGTTCAAAATGGTACAAGAATCGTATGAAGATTATGCATAATAGGATCATTACTCGGAAGGAATTTCAGCCAGGACAAAAAAGTCTTGCTGTACAATTCCCGTCTACATCTCTTTCTGGGAAAACTGAAATCCCGTTAGACTGGTCCCTACATTGTTCATAAGGTACACCCACATGGTGCAGTTGAGGTCCACAATACCGTACCACTTTTCAACTAAATGGCCATTGTTTAAAAACTATACCGTGAGATCTGAGCCCAGAAGTGAAGGAAATCCTTCTTGAAGATCCTGTTTATCAGGATTGATCTCTATACATACTAGGGATCCATTTATGTATTATAACTTTTGTATTTTTTCTCTTAACTAGACAATGATGGATGACATCCACTCGTCCTCATCAGGTACTACTACCCTTCACATTCTTATATTTGTAGCATGCTATGCGTTCATTCATACATTGAGGACAATGCATGAGATAAGTGTGGGGGGAAGGCTAACATAGGTTTTCTTTTAGTTTTTCTAAAAAAAAATAAATAAATAAAAAAAATTAAAAAATAAAAAATATTAAAAACATTTTCTTTGTTACAAAAAAACTTTTTGAAAAGAAAAATAATACTTTGACTTATTTTTGCAAGAAATTAAGTTAATTTTAAGGAATAAGAGAATCATATTTAGGATTTCTTATACTTGGTTGAAATAAGAATATTTGTTTAATTTCTAGGGATAGGAAGAAAAAATTGAAAATGTAATCCAGTCTTAATTTTTTACTTTGATAAAATATGCATCTTTTATATACTTACATACTTAGGGTTCAAAAACAAAGATTCTTATGCCTTAAAAAAAAGAAAAAAAGAAAAACAAGAGAGAAGAATATATATATTATATAGAATAAGAATCTTCTGATTAAGCTGGATTTTTGTGCCTCATAAAGCATGATTATTCATGCCTAAAAGAGGTTCATAACACCCAATAAATCCTTAGTTTTGTTGCCTTATTTGCTCGAGTCCTAAGTCCTTGGTGTGTTTTTGTTGGCCCAGAGGCCTTCCAATCTAGTTTTGATGATGATTATCTCATGTAGTTATAGTTTACTAATAATCTTGTGATGTTTAGTTTCAGATACTTAACCAAGATATTAGCAGGTGATTAGCTTCAACAAAGGTGTTTTGGAGCTTTCACATGGTGATTCAAGAGCCCGAGCGTCAAAGTTCATATCTAACACTCGTTGGAGTCAAGATCGGTGGATCACGTTTGGATCGAGTCGACTTGGAGACAGCGCTCTATAAGAAGACTTCGGTACAGTGTTTAGCTTATAGTTTAGATCCATTTTTAAAGATTAGATAGTGTGATATGCTCAAGTTCACAACACACACACACACACACTTGTTTAAGTTTCATGTTTTGGTTTTCGGTTTTTAGTTTAACCGATCTTGGTTTTCATGAATAGATAAAATCAATAAGTTTACATGGTTTAATGTATATTAAAT
This sequence comes from Agave tequilana, assembly GCA_038442645.1. NCBI lineage: Eukaryota > Viridiplantae > Streptophyta > Magnoliopsida > Asparagales > Asparagaceae > Agave > Agave tequilana. The sequence continues at coordinate 33,095 of JAVJIF010016875.1, read as the reverse complement.
TTGTTCTATATACATCTATGCTTCAACTAGTTAAACAAACTTAGTTTGATAGTCTATTTCATGAGTTTGGAGTTTTGGTATTTTAACAAAACTTATTTTCGGATTTAAAGTCAAAAACAGTGATATATATATATATATATATATATATATATATATATATATATATATATATATATATATGTTTCATGTATATTGGATTCTATCCATATACTACATGCTTAAATGTTGTTTCTATATCATGTTTTTGTATTTGGATGAGTTTTGGACAAAACGATTTTCCATTTCAAAAATCCTAGTTTTGAAAAATACAGAATTTGGTTTTCGGTAAAATTTTTATAACACAAAAAGAGTTCAAAATGTTTGTAACTTGGTTTGATTTTTGTTCAAACAAGTTTGTATTTCAAAGAGAATATAAGAACTATTTTTGTGGATTTTTAGAGTTTTTATGAGATTTTATAGGATAATAAAAACCCAGTTTTTCAAGTCCTGAATTCAGTCTGCCAGGCTCTGGCAGTCGACCGACCGGTCGACCGGACCAGGAGCCGGTCGACCGGAACGGTCGAACGGATGTGCACAAGAGGTGCACAAGGCCATATCAGTTGGCCGGTCGACCGAGCGGTCGACCGACTGAAGGCAACCCACTCTCGGGTTGTCCCGGTCGACCGGGCGGTCGACCGGCCAGAGAGCCGTTGCTCTCTAGTTCTGGGCGCGGTCGACCGTGCGGTCGACCGGCAGGCTCAACGGTCATATTTTTGACCATTGGCCGATCGACCGGCCGGTCGACCGCAAGGTCAATTTTGACCTTGTCAGCTGCCAACGGGCAGAATTTTTATTGGGGTCATATATACCCCATTTGAAGTGGGTTTTGGTAAGAATTTTCAAGAGCAAAAATTTTTTACTTCTCTAGTGTTTAAAAGTAAGTTTTCAAAAGAGGTTTTGGCTTTAAAGATTTTATCTTGTTTTTTTAAAAGGGTTGAAAAATCATTGAAAAGAAAATTCTTTGGGAATTGATTTGATCTTTATTTTCAATTCTATCTAGAGTTTTTCCCTAGAGTTTTTCTTTGAGTTTTTTGATTCCAAACTCTTTGTTTTCCACACTTGCGCTATCTTGCTATTCTATCTATAGGATCTTTATTTTGTGGGAAAAAGTTGTTTGTGGTTGAGATAGACCACCAAGTTGTAAACTTCCATCTTTGTGATATCCTTCTAGTGAGACATGATTTAGTTGGTATCCCTCTATTGTGAGGTAATTGTGGAAGTGGTGTTTGGCTCCCTCTAGTAAGAGGTGGAGATTGTGTTGTAATCCCTCAAGTGTGAGGTGATTGTGTTTGAGTGGCTTTGTGCCTATCCCTCATTTGTGAGGTTGATATTGGTGGCTTTGCGCCTAGCCTCTAAGTGCAGAGGTTGTGTTTGTAATTGAGAGAGGAGTCGTGTACTCCCGGTTGTATTGCCCCAAGTCCTCAGTGGAGGTTCCCTGTGTGGGAGTCATGTGTGGACAAGTTAGTGGAAATCCTTCTGTGTGAAGGCGGGGATGTAGAGCTGTGTGCTCGAACCTCGAAACATACTCGTGTGTTAGCGATTGATCCACTTTCTCTTAACTCTCTCTCTCTATTACTTTGTGCATCTATTCATATTGCCATATCATATACATGCTTGTGTTGTTTATGTGTGCCTCACTTGTGTTTAACCACGAGAGCTTCATATAGCACCTCAACTCTTATTCAGAGGAATCAAGAGGAGTTAGTCAAGAGCCCTTCACCGAGAATTCGGCTACACTCGTTGGTTAGATTAAGTGTATTGCAATTTAAGTTTTAATTTTCACAGTTTGTTCATTAGATTAGCCGTACACCTATTCACCCCCTCTAGGTGTACTTACAATTGGTATCAGAGCCTACGCTCCTGATATTAGGTTTAACCCCCTAGGAGTGTGATCTTAGTTTTGCTAATCTACATTTGCATTTGCACATTTATATTGTTTACACACACTCATGGATTGCTTGTCACCTCCCATGTTTGATGTCTCCAACATTGACATGTGAAAATTTAGGATGTCCATGTATCTAAAAACCCTAGGCTTGCATGTTTTCCTTGCCGCTACCAAGAAATCTTATCTTGGTAATAGCAAGCATATAGAGGCCAATGCACAAGCCCTTGAGGCACTTAGAAGCACGCTAAAATATCTTATGATTGTTTCTAACTGTGATTCCGCTTTTGCAGTGTGGAACACGTTGACCTCCTCCTATCTTCAATTGCCAATCCAAATGGAGAAGGAATCTAGTAAAGATGAATCCGAACAACGATGCTACATGGTCCAAGGGAATGACTCCCTTAAGGTACTTTCGGACACTCAACTAGATAGTGCTAGCTCTTCATTTGATGATCTTGATAGTATGGATGCCGACACATTAAATGAAGAGTTATCTATTGTTTGTGAGAACCTCCTTGAAAAATATAAAGTTTTAAAAAAGAAAACTTGAAAGTTAACAAAAGAAAATAATGATTTTGTTTTCTAAACTTGAATTGGCTTTACAAGAGAAGGTTGAGATTTCAAATGAGTGTGACTCTTTGAAAACCCAACTTGAACTGGTTTTAAATGAAAACAAGATTTTGAAAAATAAAAATGATTGCAATGAAGTTTTGAAGAAAAATGAGTCTTTAACTTCAAAACTTGATTTGTTTTAAAAGAGAATGATTCCTTAAAAATAAAAATTTCTTCTATTTCAAAGGTATTAGAAATTGTTTCAAATAAAAATATTACTTTGAAAATTGATATAGATTCTCATGTTTGTCATGCTAGTGTAGCTTCACATTCTAGCTCACCTATTGCATGCCCTTATTCTTCTATAATTGAAAATGATATAAATTTATTAGAGAAGATTATGGATTGTTTGGGCTCCACTTTGAACCATTGTGCTTTGAACCACTCACGGTTGGAATCTATATTTCAAAAGAAACAAGTTCCATCTTTGCATGCACACAAACCACGACATACACATGCTTCGCACGTTCATGTACACAACACTATGTATGCTCATGTGTACACTTGTACACATTATGGACGTAAGGGCCACTTTGCTAAATTTTGCTATGATAAGATACATGATGTAAATTTAGCAACTAAGTTTGTTTGGGTTAGAAAAGGAGCTAACCCCCATGGACCCAAAAGAGTGTGGGTACCAAAGACCACCCCTATTTTATTTGATGTAGGTGTGGGCTCTCGCATGACGTGAGAGTAATGGTGCCTTGAGGTGGATGCGTTCCGAGCTTTATGAGGACAATTTGGATGCATCACTTTCAAGGAAAGTTTGGTGGGAGGACCACCTTGTTTTGGAGACATGGAGATGTGCCTTAATTGGTTTGGTAACGATCTCTTACTCCTCATTTATGTTTACATGCTTTTCATGTCATTGATTTTTAGCATGTTTTGATTAATATGTTATATGCCATGATATTTAGATTAGTGATATACATGATTAGTTATTTGAGACACCCATGTTTAATATGGATTTATATATTTGTGTTCTCACATTTATTTTAACTAATGTGTATGTCCTAGATCTATGCATGTGCATGTACATAACGATCATATGTATGTTTATGAGTTTTTGTTTTAATTTCTATGCTTCATGTTTTGATTACATGTTTAGATGTTAGTTTTCATTAAAACTTAGACCTATACTTGTACAACTAGTGAGCCACAAATAGATCATTATATGTTTGTGCTTGAAAGCTCATTTGTACTTATTAGATGTACTAGTATAGTCTAGTTTTGATGATTCATACATTTTGACTTGTATTCTCATTTTGTACATGTTTTCATGTTTATGTTTTAACTTCATGTATATGTCTATTTTGTCTAAACTATTAGCTATACATATACATCCTTGAGCCACTTGCCTTCATGCATATACTTTTGTGGACTCGTTTATTTTTGGATATGTATGTATACTTTAGTTTGTACATGACATACATATACCTTGAAGGATTCGAGTTTTGATGATTTTCATGTTTTTAAGGAATTTCATATTAAGCTAAATTGACTATTTTCATGATTATGTTTTTCACATAACTTGTACACTCATATTATTTGATGTTTTCTCATGAGTACAATTTGTGCTATATAGATTTTAAGTGTGTGGTGATCATGTGATTTACATATTTTTCATGGAATATATTTTTTTATTCCTTACTTGAAGGATTTCGTACTAGTTTACAAATTTTTCTCATAACTAGTTCGTATTCTTCATTTTGGAAGAGTTTTCAATTACGTTAAACTATTTTCAAACCTATTTTTAAAGACCCTTTCCATTAAAGGGCGGCTGGTTGGGCGACCATGCCTTGTATGCTTCTTATTGAAAATCCTTTTAAACATATGCATGAAATGGGTGGTAGGTAATATGAGTTATACACTTGATCTTATTGTGTTTTCAATTGGTATCATTGGATCTTTTCAATTGGTATCACTATTGACATTCTCTTTGTATACTCATATATGTTTTTATATATGTATGCTTACACTTCAAATAGTATCAATTTTGATTGGTATTCAATTTTTCATTCATATATATATGCTTTATTTGTGCTTACTATATCTCTATATCTTTGAGCACAAATTTTAGTTAAGCTAAGCTTGATTTCTTCAATGACTATTACATTTCAATTGATTACGTTTCAATTGGTATCTTATACAAGCTTATGCATTATTTTATTTGGTATTTCATAAAGGGGGAGAAAATTTATATTTCATTTTTTTTGTTTACCCTTGATATTCTACTCCCACACTTTATGTCGAAAAATGACTGAAAAAGGATATTGATTATTTTTTGTATCATATGCTCCTAATGAAAAATTACTTTCAATTGGTACTAATCTTTACAATTGATATCAAGATTATCCATATTTTTCAATTGATATCAAATTTTTTGGTTGAATTCTTCAAAATGACTTATTTACTTACAATTGGTATTTAAATTAAAAACATTTATTTTATGTACCTTCAATTGGTATGTTTTATTTATTTGATATCATGATGCACGAAATTGATATATTTTTTTCAGTTAGTATCATAATGTTTTGATTTGATTTCACCCCTTATTGATATTTTTTGTTTAAGACAAAAAGGGGAAGAACATTATTTTTATTCTTTTCTTTGACCCCTTTGTTGATGATTGATAAAAAGGGGAAGAAGTATTTGAGTTTAATATGCATGTTTATTGGTTATTTGTAAGTTTATAACAAAGTTGTTTCATATTGATATTTTTTATTTGTTGGTATCAAAAGCTTTTATTGATTATCTTCCAATTGGTATCATGAATTTTTTTATTGATTGGTATCAAGAGTTTTTATGTTGCTTTTATTGATAAAGTTTTCATATTGAAATTTTTATTAGTATCAAGAGAAATTATTTAAAGAACATGTTTATCTTAAAAGGAAAAGGAATTTATTTTAAAAGTTTGGTATCATGAGCATGTTTATTTCATGTTTGGTATCAAGAACATGTTCATTTCATTGTTTTATGCATGTTGATGCATATTCATGTTTAGTATTCATTGCATATATTTATTGTTTATTACTATGCATGAGTTAAGGGGGAACTTCTTTGAAGTTTAACTTTAATCCATGCATATATAACTCCATGAGTTTTGTCATCATCAAAAAGGGGCAGATTGTTGGCCCAGAGGCCTTCCACTCTAGTTTTGATGATGATTAACTCATGTAGTTATAGTTTACTAATAATCTTGTGATGTTTAGTTTTAAATACTTAATCAAGATATTAGTAGGTGATTAGCTTCAACAAAGGTGTTTTGCAGCTTTCACATGGTGATTCAAGAGCCCGAGCGTCAAAGTTCATATCTAGCACTCGTTGGAATCAAGCTCGGTGGATCACGTTTGGATCAAGTCGACTTGGAGACGGCGCTCTACAAGAAGACTTCGGTACAGTGTTTAGTTTATAATTTAGATCCATTGTTAAAGATTAGATAGTGTGATATGCTCAAGTTCACAACACACACACTTGTTTAAGTTTCATGTTTTGGTTTTCGGTTTTAATTTAACCGATATTGATTTTCATGAATAGATAAAATTAACAAGTTTACATGCTTTAATGTATATTAAATTTGTTCTATATACATCTATGCTTCAACTAGTTAAACAAACTTAGTTTGGTAGTCTATTTCATGAGTTTGGAGCTTTGGTATTTTAACAAAACTTATTTTTGGATTTAAAGTCAAAAACAGTGATATATATATATATATATATATATATATATATATATATATATATATATATATATATATATATATATATATATATGTTTCATGTATATTGGATTCTATCCATATACTACATGCTTAAATGTTGTTTCTATATCATGTTTTTATATTTGGATGAGTTTTGGACAAAATGATTTTCCATTTCAAAAATCTTAGTTTTAAAAAATACGGAATTTGGTTTTCGGTAAAATTTTCATAACACAAAAAGAGTTCAAAATGTTTGTAACTTGGTTTGATTTTTATTCAAACAAGTTTGTATTTCAAAGAGAATATAAGAACTATTTTTGTGAATTTTTAGAGTTTTTATGGGATTTTATAGGATAATAAAAACCCAGTATTTCAAGTCCTGAATTTAGTCTGCCAGGCTTTGGCGGTCGACCGACCGGTCGACCGGACCAGGAACCGGTCGACCGTTCCGGTCGACCGGATGTGTACAAGACGTGCACAAGGCCATATCAGTTGGCCGGTCGACCGAGCGGTTGACTGACTGAAGGCAACCCACTCTCGGGTTGTCCCGGTCGACCGGGCGGTCGACCGGCCAGAGAGCCGTTGCTCTCTGGTTCTGGGCGCGGTCGACCGGGCGGTCACCGGCAGGCTCAACGGTCATATTTTTTACCTTTGGCCGGTCGACCGGCCGGTCGACCGGAAGGTCAATTTTGACCTTGTCAGCTGCCAACCGGCAGAATTTTTATGGGGGTTATATATACCCCATTTGAAGTCGGTTTTGGTAAGAATTTTCAAGAGCAAAAATTTCCTACTTCTCTAGTGTTTAAAAGCAAGTTTTCAAAAGAGTTTTTGACTTTAAAGATTTTATCTTATTTTTTTAAAAGGGTTAGAAAATCATTGAAAAGAAAATTTTTTGGGAATTGGTTTGATCTTCATTTTCAATTCTATCTAGAGTTTTTCCCTAGAGTTTTTTTTTGAGTTTTTGATTTTCAAACTCTTGTTTTCCACACTTGAGCTACCTTGCTATTCAATCTATAGGATCTTTGTTTTGTGGGAAAAAGTTGTTTGTGGGTGAGATAGACCACCAAGTTGTAAACTTTCATCTTTGTGATATCCTTCTAGTGAGAGGTGATTGAGTTGGTATCCCTCTATTGTGAGGTGATTGTGAAAGTGGTGTTTGGCTCCCTCTAGTGAGAGGTAGAGATTGTTTATTAATCCCTCAATTGTGAAGTGATTGTGTTTGAGTGGCTTTGTGCCTATCCCTCATTTGTGAGGTTGATATTGGTGGCTTTGTGCCTAGCCTCTAAGTGTAGAGGTTGTGTTTGTAATTGAGAGAGGAGTTGTGTACTCCCGGTTGTATTGCCCCAAATCCTCAGTGGAGGTATCCTGTGTGGGAGTCCTGTGTGGACAAGTTAGTGAAAATCCTTCTGTGTGAAGGCGGGAACGTAGAGCTGTGTGCTCGAACCTCAAAACATATCTGTGTGTTAGCGATTGATCCACTTTCTCTTAACTCTCTCTCTTACTTTGTGCTTCTATTCATATTGCCATATCATATACATGCTTGTGTTGTTTGTGTGTGCCTCACTTGTGTTTAACCACGAGAGCTTCATATAGCACCTCAACTCTTATTCAGAGGAATCAAGAGGAGTTAGTCCAGAGCCCTTCACCGGAATTCGGCTACACTCGTTGGTTACATTAAGTGTGTTACAATTTAAGTTTTAATTTCCGCATTTTGTTCATCAGATTAGCCGTACACCTATTCACCCCCCTCTAGGTGTACTTACAGTTTTCTCATCTGGTGCCCTAAAATCGTCCGGTTTGGGAGTCACCGACTAAGGCTCATTACATGGGCAAATTAGAATGCCTAAGAAAGATAAGAAATATTACAACGAGTATATACATAAAAAAGGCATAAGAGTTGGAGTTGAAGGACCCTTAGTCAAAATATTCACGGTCACAAGATGCATATGACTTAGGGTAAAATAATAGACTAGATGAGAGTACAATTTTATTCCTAATCTTAATTGATAACAAATATTTGAATAGAGGCCAAGTATAGGGATGAATAATTCGATACTCTTATAACTTACAAGTTGCTTAATCTTGTAAAAATACTTCAAATATTTCCTCTTCTTTTCAAAATGTATTTTCGAAAATACTAACAAATTATTTTTTTATTTATGGATTTTGTGGGTGTAATCTACTGAAAACCCTCAGGAGACTACAACTCCTCCTCTAGAGGTAACCTAGAGGTTTAAAGGCTTATGGCACATGCTAAGTGCAATCGTGTGACCTGCGAAGTGGTCCAATAAAAACCTTAGGTTAGTTTTGTTTTGCTCGAGGGCGAGGAAAAGATAAGTGTGGGGGTGTGTTTGGACACATATATTACATAAATATTATTACATTCCTACATATATTCTATAATAAATCATTACAAGCTCATTGTCTTAATGTCCTAATCCGTGCAGGATGATAAAGAGAAGATAAACAGGAATCTTATCCAAGCAAACCCAAAAGTTCAAATCAAACAGGAATTAACTCAAATTCAGAGAATCTTTAGTCTATCTTATCTGAGGATTGGATTTACCAGATAAGATAATACTATAAAAATTCAAAGAAAAAATAAATTTTTGAAGACCCTATTGGGTTTGCTGAGGATAAATGGATAGAGAAAAGATCAACGGATGAGATGAAGCGATTTAGATTCGGATCCAGATTGGATACAGTTTAGCATTTTAATCATAACTTTCGCTACCGAATCTCAAATCTAATGATTGAAGATGATCCAGAAAGAAGATTTAAAGTGCTACAATGCTTATATTGATCAATATTTCAAATTCTATCATCTGATAAGCAATATTCAGCAATCGACACGCCAATAAGCTACAGATCAGAATTCTGGATAAATCAAGTTTGGAGAAATTCAAAAATAGCCAACTCTTCCTATCTCCCTATACTCTCCCTTATCACTATTTTCCTATAAATAACTATATTCATTGAAAGAGAGAGTACATGAGAGAGCTGAAAAGCCAAAAAAAGAGAGTTTTGAGCGTTCTAATGCAAGATTGGAGAGGATCAAGGGCTTTATATTTGATGCTTATTGAATAAAATTCAGAATTCTTCTTCATGATCTTGCACCGTTCAGTCTAAGTCTTTCTTTAATTTTCTCTTTATTTTTTTATGCTATTCTTTTCTTGCATATTTGATTCCCTGAAGTTTTCTCTTTTCTTTTATTAGCTTCTTTTGCTTTCAACATCATTTAAAAGAGGGAGACATCAAGGCAACGACAAGAAACAAGTTCACTGGGTCATCTTCCTCTTCTCTTCATACCAATCTCTTAATTTCTTTTTTTTACTTTGGATATTCAAATCTTTGCAAAAAGGTTAGTATTTCTTTCTTCTTTTGCTTTCTTCATATTTTTAGTTTTCTTTTACTTTATTCATATTTTTATTTTGCTTATGCTTTCTTTAACAAGATCTTTATTTATTTATTCATTTTTTTAAAAACAAAATTTCAACCTTCATCCAAGGGATTTCTCAACTAGAATAAGATAAAAGTGTGATTTTTAATAACTAAATTTTTAAGAACAAGTCTCTGTGGATTCGATCCTATACTTGCCATTACACACCTTGTTAAAAATATTCTAGCAAGTTTAGGTTTTATAACTTGTACATGATTTAACAACGATGGAGTTTTTCATGAACTTCAAAACGCGAACAGTTTTTGGCGCCGTTGCCGGGGACTTGTGAAAATTTTTAGTTTTGAAAATCAACATCTAATCTTTTTCTAGGTTAATATTACAAAAATATAAAAAATTAAAAATATTCTAAAACTGTAAAAAAAATTCAGAAAGTTAAATCTTTAAAAAAATTCAAAATTCTTTTTCTTATTATTTTTCTTTCCATCCGTAAGGTTTAATTTCAGATTTTCTTTTGCAGGGATATTGCATGAACAAAGGAAGACTTGTACAACAATAAGAAGCTTGCTTCCTTATGACATATTGCTTTGCTAAAATAAAATATAAATAAATAAAAATTTGCTTGCTTCAGAGTCACCTGAAAGGTTAGAATTTTCTAACTCTACCCACGAGTCTCTTGTTAGTGGGGTTTTGGTGGTGCTTATTGATTGAATTTTGTGCTGCATTAGTGCATACCTGCATGAAAAGATCTTAAGAGCTGTCCCCCCTCACATAAGGTCGGGATTTTATCACCCGTTCCTTGGCTCAAAAATCACAACCGCATATAAGTTATTTTTCCAAGCTTGAACTAATTTACAATCAATTAGAACTCAGCCACTAGGATTTCGAGCTCATTTAAGTGGAACTATTTTGGGAAGACTTCGATGTACACTTTAAAGCTTTCAAAGAGGAACTTCCTTGCCTAGAAAAGGTGACTTACCCATTGTGGCGGTGCCTGGCCTGGACGACGAACTGAATCGCTTGTTTGACAGGTTTGACCGGTAAACCACTATCCTTCCAACCCAGTTAAGAGCTGTCTAATTAGGGAGAATTCTATTCTCTTATGATTAGTGGTTGGAAAAAAACTGATTACCTTTAAATTAAATTCAAGATAAAAAAACACTTGATTGCAATTGATTGGTTGAGTCATCTTGAGTGTAATCTTATCTAGCATTTAGAAAATTCTTCATCAGGGCAGTACCCTGATTCATGCGAAAGTGGGTTCATGTTAAGGGTCGATTAGAATCCATTACTGTTTTTGACCCTACTGTAATAATGGGTGACTCTAATGAAACCAAACAAATGACCTTAAAGGATTAGATGTATCCTACAAGATCCACCCAACCTTCCTGTATCATCTTGCCAGCCCTTACCGCAAATTTTGAGATTAAATCTAGGATGATACAGATGTTTCCAGTCTTTTGGGGATTGACAAATGAGAATCCATACCAACACGTTAGGAAATTTGAGGATATTTGTGGAACCATGAAGTATCATCAAATGATAGAGGAATCCCTAAAACTTAGGTTATTCCCCTTTTCTCTAAAAGAAAGAGTCAAATCTTGACTTCTTTCTCTCCAACTGGGTTCAATTTCTAGTTGGGTAGGATTAGCCAAAGCCTTCTATAGGAAATTCTATTCTAAGCAAAATACTACTACCATACTTCAAGCCCTCAACACTTTCCATCAACAACAAGGGGAGACGTTCTTCACATATTTTCAAAGATTCAAGGATCTTTTACTTGAGTGTCCCATCACGGATTCGAAAAGATCCGTTTGATTCAAATTCTTTACGAAGGGTTAGATTATTCAAATAAGACCATGATTGAGTCCCTTCGTAATGAAACATTCACGAGCAAAACAGCCAATGATGCATGAAAATTCTTTAAAGAGGTAGTAGAAAACACTCTAGAATGGGAGCCTATTAGTGTTGATAATAAGCAACTTACCACCTCAACTGCCACTAACAGGGGTGGTATACATAAAGTCAACCCTAATTTTGAGAGTTATGCCAAATTGACATCAGTAGTACGAAGGCTTGAAGCATTAGAATTAAGTAAGGGAGCACAATCTTCAGCTCTCAAACCATCCAAGCCAGTGATATCTCCCGTTTGTGTCCTTTGTGACAGCCAAGACCACTTGGTTGAACAATGTCTCGGGTTGCCAATTATCAAAGCGGAGCAAGCAAATGTACTTAATACATTTTGCAAGCTCAATCCCAACAACAACTCATTTAGTGAACATACAATCCGGGATGGCAGAATCATCCTAACTTTTCATGGAAGTCTCCTCAAGGACAAGGATATGGTGGATCATCATCATTTCAAGGACCATCTTCTAATAATTAATTTCACAAGGGAAATTAATTCAATGCAACACCATCTGTCCTATCATATGTCCCTCCCAATCAAAGAAAACCATGTTCAGAGGATACTCTCCAACAATTCATGCAGAGCAAACTAATAACTAATCAAACTCAAGCCCAAATGTATCACAATCAAAATCAAACGATAACCTGGCTTGAGGTTCAGATAGAACAGTTAGCTGCAACTGTTAGGGAGAGAGATAAAGGACATTTTCTTAGTCAAACTGTGCCCAACCCGAGAAGACAACCTGCTCCTCAAAATACTCCAACAGGCCACTTTGAAATTAGTTTTGATTCAAACCGTCAAGTCCAAGCCATCCACACTTTACAGTCAGGCAAGAGAGTAGACAACCAAGTCTAAGATCCACCAAACAATCCTAATATTGAAAAAGAAAAGAAAAAAAGAAACTAAAGGAGTCAACAAAGAAAGATGATCAAGTTATTGTAGACAATCAAGATAAATCTTTTGTGCCCAAAGCCCCATTCCCTCAAAGTCTTCAACCAACTAGGAAGAAAAATCACTGTGAGAGAATTTTGAAAGTTTTCAAAAACGTCCAAATCAACGTTCCCTTCTTGGATGCCATTAATCAGATACCTTCATATACTAAATTTCTAAAGGACCTAACCACGGTCAAGAGGAAAAGGTCTGTGCCTCGTGAAGCTGCATTTGCTACACAAGCTTCATGTCTCATCTAGCAACCCATTGCACCCAAATATGAGGATCCAGGGAGTCCAACTATTTCTGTTAGGATAGGAGATCAGGTTATGGATCGGTGTCACTATATTTAGGGGCAAGTGTAAACCTTTTACCCTATTCTGTGTACAAACAATTAGGTTAGGGGAGTTACAACCCACTAAGCATACACTGCTTCTAGCAGATAGGTCAATTAAGGCCCCAAGGGAATTATTGAGGATGTTAGTTTGAAGGTCGACGAATTCTATTTTCCTATTGACTTTGTGGTCTTAGACACTGAACCAGTTAGAGATTCAAGCAATCATTCCCCTGTGATTCTAAGGAGACCATTCCTTAATACTGCTGATGCTGTTATTAGATGTAGGAATGGAGTCATGACCTTGTCATTTGGGGATATGACAGCTGAATTAAATATTTTCATACTAGTTCCCAACCACATGTAATTGACGATCATGAGGAGGTCAACATGATTGATGTGTCAGTCAATCACACCTTTGAGGAGTCTTGCTATGAAGACCACTTCGAGAAATGCTTGGCCCATTTTGGAATGAATTTTGATATTAAGAAGTCTATAGAAGAGGTGAACGCATTGTTAGATTTTATCCCCATCATGGACGCCAACCTATGGAGAGCTAAGGTAGAACCCTCACCATTATCAACCTGTTCCTGTTTCATCAATCGTTGAGCCTCCCATGTTGGAGCTTAAACCTTTACCCGACCATTGAAGTATGCCTTCCTAGGTGAGTCACAAACCTTACCTGTAATCATATCATCTCATTTAGATAAGAACCAAGAAGAAAAGTTGCTAGATGTTCTTGAGATAGACTATAGCAGACATCAAGGGAATTAGCCCCTCCGTGGTAATACACCAAATTCATCTTGAAGGGAATGCCAAGACCTTGAGAGAACCACAGAGGCGTTTAAACCCCATTTTAAAAGAGGTAATGAGAGCGGAGATAATAAAATTGTTAGATGCTGGTATCGTTTACCCTATCTCTGATAGTCAATGGGTTAGTCCGGTACAAGTTGTACCCAAAAAGTTCGGAGTCACAGTTGTTACTAATAAGAACAATAGGTTGGTTCCAACTCGTGTTCAAACTAGTTGGCGAATGTGCATAGACTATAGGAAACTCAACTCCATGACTAGGAAAGATTATTTTTCTCTGCCTTTCATTGACCAAATGTTAGAACGTATTGCCGGTCATACTTACTATTCCTTCCTTGATGGTTATTCAGGATATAACCAAATCCACATTGCTCATAAGGACCAAGAGAAAACAACATTCACGTGTCCGTTTGGCACATTCGCATATCGTCGCATGCCCTTTGGGCTATGCAATGCACCAACTACTTTTCAGCGGTGTATGTTGAGCATCTTTTTGGATATGGTTAAGCGATTTTCAGAGATTTTCATGGATGACTTCTCTATCTTTGGGTCTACTTTTGATGAGGGTTTATATCATCTATCATTGGTATTGATAAGATGCAAGGAGAAGAACCTAGTTCTTAATTGGGAAAAATGTCATTTCATGGTGAAATTCGGGATTATCTTAGGACACATTGTTTCTGATAGAGGTATAGAGGTTGATAAAGGTAAGGTAGAGCTAATGCCAAATTATCACCTCCTAGAACTATTCGGGAGGTGCGATCTTTCTTAGGCCATGCTGGATTTTATCGCCGCTTTATCAAAGATTTTTCTAGAATCTCCAAACCTCTTTGTGATCTTCTAGCAAAGGATGTTCCTTTTGAGTTCCTTTCTTGTTTGGAAGCCTTTGAAAGGTAAAGACCGAGTTAACCTCGGCTCTCATCATCCGACCACCCGATTGGAATCTCCTATTTGAGGTGTTGTATGACGCTTCCATATATGCTGTAGGGGTTGTCCTAGGCCAACGAGTGGATAAACTTCCTCATGTCATTTGCTATGCCAGTAAGACTCTTAATGATGCCCAACTGAATTATTCCACCACTGAAAAAGAGTTGTTGGCAGTCATTTTCTCTCTTGACAAATTTCGCTCATACCTTATAGGTTCTAAGGTCCTAATCTACACCGATCATGCAGCTTTAAAGTACCTTCTCACAAAAAAAGATGATAAAGCCTATTTAATCCGTTGGATCTTGCTCCTACAGGAATTCGACTTACAAATCCATGATAAAAAGGGAGTTGAGAATGTTGTAGTAGATCATTTGTCTAGGATTGTGGTCGAATCTGTGTCCAACTCACTACCTGTCCTTGAGACATTTCCTGATGTGAGCAGTTAATATCCGTCTCCTCTTCAATTGTTCCATGGTATGCTCACATTGTGAATTACCTTGTCACGGAACAGATGCCCGATTCATGGACCAAGTAAGAACGATTGTGTTTCTTAGCTAGGGTCAAATGGTTCTTCTGGGATGAACCATACTTGCTCAAGTACTGTCCCGATCAGATCCTTCGACGCTGCATTCCTGACTCAGAATTTAGGAGCATCCTTTCATTTTACCATGACCAAGCCTGTGGAGGTCATTTTAGTGGGAAGAAAACTGCTGCAAAAATTTTGCAATGTGATTTTATTGGCCTACTCTATTTCGTGACGCTCATGTCTAATGTCAATCATGTAATCGTTGTCAACGATTAGGGTAGATTGCACGCCGGAATGAAATGTCATTAAACCCGATCTTAGTTGTTGAAATCTTCAATATTTGGGGCATTGACTTCATGGGTCCCTTTCCTATATCCCATGGATACCAATATGTCCTTGTAGCAGTTGACTACATCTCTAAATGGATAGAGGCGGTAGCATGTAAAACTAATGGCCACAAAGTTGTGGTAAACTTCTTGAAAGAGAATGTATTCTCTCATTTTGGCTTTCCTCGTGCAATCATCAGCGATGGTGAAAAATATTTCTGCAATCGTACATTTGAAACCTTAATGAGAAAATATTGCATCAACCATAGAGTAGCCACCCCTTACCACCCACATACTAGTGGCCAAGTAGAAGTTTTCAATCAAGCCATCAAGACCATTCTAGAGAAAACTATGAACACCACTAGAAAAGATTGGTCTCTTCACCTAACTGATGCCTTATGGGCATATAGAACTGCATTCAAAACTCCTATTGGAATGTCTCCATATAGGTTAGTTTATAGCAAGGCTTACCATCTTCTTGTCAAGTTAGAACATAAAGCATATTGGGCAATCAAACGCTTAAATTTGATCTAGACAAGGCAGGAGAGTCTAGGAAACTTCAACTGGATGAGCTTGAAGAGATAAGGAACGATGCATATGACTGTTCAAAATGGTACAAGGATCGTATGAAGATTATACATGATAGGATCATAACTCGGAAGGAATTTCAGCCAGGACAAAAAGTCTTGATGTACAATTCCCGTCTACATCTCTTTCCAGGAAAACTGAAATCTCGTTGGACTGGTCCATACATTATTCATAAGTTACAACCACATGGTGCAGTTGAGGTCCACAATACCACGGATGGTACCACTTTTCAAGTAAATGGCCATCGTTTAAAACCATACCGTGAGTATCTGAGCCCAGAAGTGGAGGAAATCCTTCTAGAGGATCATGTTTATCAGGATTGATCTCTATACATACTAGGCATCCATTATGTATTATAGCATTTGTATTTTTTCTCTTAACTAGACAATGATGGATGACATCTACTCGTCCTCATCTGGTACTATCTACCCTTCACATTCTTACATTTGTAGCATGCTATGCATTCATTCATACATTAAGGACAATGCATGAGATAAGTGTGGGGGGAGGGCTAACATAGGTTTTCTTTTAGTTTTTCTTAAAAAAAATAAATAAATAAAAAAGATTAAAAAAATAAAAAATATTAAAAATATTTTCTTTGTTACAGAAAAAACTTTTTGAAAAGAAAAATAATATTTTGACTTATTTTTGTAAGAAATTAAGTTAATTTTAAGGAATAAGAGAATCATAATTAGGATTTCTTATACTTGGTTGAAATAAGAATATTTGTTTAATTTCTAGGGATAGGAAGAAAAATTGAAAATGTAATCCAGTCTTGATTTTTACCTTGATAAAATATCTATCTTTTATATACTTACATACTTAGGGTTCAAAAACAAAGATTCTTATGCCTTAAAAAAAGAAGAAGGAAAAAAAGCAAAAAAAAAAGAGAAGAATATATATATATATATATATATATATATATATATATATATATATATATATTATATATATATATATATATTATAGAATAAGAATCCTCTGATTAAGCTGGATTTTTGTGCCTCATATAACATGATTATTCACGCCTAAAAGAGGTTCATATCACCCAATAAATCCTGAGTTTTGTTGCCTTATTTGCTCGAGTTCTAAGTCCTTGGGGTGTTTTCTCATCCGGTGCCCAAAAACCGTCCAGTTTGGGAGTCACCGACTAAGGCTCATTATATGGGCAAATTAGAAAGCCTAAGAAAGCTAAGAAATATTACAACCAGTATACACACAAAAAAGGCATAAGAGTTAGAGTTGAAGGACCCTTAGTCAAAATATTCACGGTCACAAGATGCATATGACTTAGGGTAAAATAATAGACTAGATGAGAATACAATTTTATTCCTAACCTTAATTGATAACAAATATTTGAATAGAGGCTAAGTATAGGGATGAATAATTTGATACTCTTATAACTTACAAGTTGCTTAATACTTGTAAAAACACTTCAAATATTTCCTCTTCTTTTCAAAATGTATTTTCAAAAATACTAACAAATTATTTTTTTCTTTATGAATTTTGTGGGTGTAATCTACTGAAAATCCTCAGGAGACTACAACTCCTCCTCTAGAGGTAACCTAGAGGTTTAAAGGCTTATTGTACATGCTAAGTGCAATCGTGTGACCTGCAAAAGTGGTCCAATAAAAACCTTAGGTTAGTTTTGTTTTGCTCGAGGATGAGCAAAAGATAAGTGTGGGGGTGTGTTTGAACACATATATTACATAAATATTATTATATTCCTACATATATTATATAATAAATCATTACAAGATCACTTGTCTTAATGTCCTAATCCTTCCAGGATGATAAAGAGAAGATAAACATGAATCCTATCCAAACAAACCCAAAAGTTCAAATCAAATAGGGATCGACTCAAATTCAGAGAATCTTTAGTCTATTTTATCTGAGGATTGGATTTACCTGATAAGATAATACTATAAAAATTTAAAGAAAAAATGAATTTTTGAAGACCCTATTGGGTTTGCTGAGGACAAATGGATAGAGAAAAGATCAACAGATGAGATGAAGCAATTTAGATTTGGATTCAGATTGGATACAGTTTAGCATTTTAATCATAACTTTCGCTACCGAATCTCAAATCTAATGATTTAAGATGATCCAGAAAGAATATTTAATGGGCTACAACTCTAATGTTGATCACTATTTCGAATTCTATCATCTAATAAGTAAAATCAGCAATCAACATGCCAATAAACTGCAGATCAGAATTCTGAATAAATCAAGTTTGGAGATGAGGGGAAGATTGAAATTTAAAAATAGCCAACTCTTCCTATCTCCCTACGCTCTCCCTTATCACTATTTTCCTATAAATACCTGTATTCCTTGAGAGAAAGAGAGTACATAAGAGAGCTGAAAAGCTAGAAAAAGAGAGTTTTGAGCATTGTAATGCGAGATTGGAGAGGATTAAGGGCTTTGTATTTGATGCTTATTGAAATAAATTCAGAATTCTTCTTCACGATCTTGCAGCATTCAGTCTAAGTCTTTTTTAATTTTCTTTTTATTTTTTTATTCTATTATTTTCTTACATATTTGATTCCGTGAAGTTTTCTCTTTTCTTTTATTAGCTTCTTTTGCTTTCAGTATCGTTTGAAGGAGGGAGACATCAAGGCAACAGCAAGAAATAAGTTCACCGGTTCATCTTCCTCTTCCTTTCATACCAATCTCTTAATTTCTTTTTTTACTTTGGATATTCAAATCTTCGCAAAAAGGTTAGTATTTCTTTCTTCTTTTTCTTTCTTCATATTTTTATTTTTCTTTTACTTTATTCATATTTTTATTTTGCTTTTGTTTCTTCTACAAGATCTTTATTTAGTTATTTTTTTTAAAAAAACACAATTCCAACCTTCATCCAAGGGATTTTTCAACTAGAATAAGATAAAAGTGAGATTTTTAATAACTAAATTTTCAAGAACAAGTCTTTGTGGATTCGATCCTATACTTGCCACTACACACTTTGTTAAAAAGATTCTAACAAGTTTAGGTTTCATAACTTGTACGTGATTCAACAACGATGGAGTTTTTCATGAACTTTAAAATGCGAACAGTCGCAATCATAAGTTTTACCAAAAACTGTAGTTTCAGAACTGCGACCAGTACCGGAGTTCATCTTTCACTATATTTTTGGGTTGTTTGCTTCTCTTTGTTCTGTATGAATTATTACATTAAAGTTTTTAATTATGTTACCAGTTTAATATGTTGACAATGGTGGTGTATTCATACAAAAAGCTATAGTTAATTGAACATGGATTGTGGTCACTGTATGCATATTTCTTGAGTTAATGGAACCTTTATTATTCTTTTGAACTGCGACTTCCTTGCAATCATTAGTTTTACCAAGAACAGTAGTTTCAGAACTGCGACCAGCGTCGCAGTTCGTATTTCACTATATTTTGGGTTGTTTGCTTCTCTTGTTCTGTATGAATTATTACATTAAGATTTTTAATTTTGCTACAAGTTTAATATGTTGAAATATGTTAATAATTAAATTGTATATTGTGAAATTTAGACCATTACAATGTACACTGCGACCTTGGTCGCAATTATGATTATACTCTTAAATTAACCTTTTACATTAGCAACTCCAGTTGCTGATATTACTTTTTTGTAATTGTGACATTAGTCACAGTGTATCCTATTTTGATGTAAATTATGATACTTTTATGATTGAATCACATTATCGTATTGCTGGGTCAATACATGCTATCTTGATCACAGTCAATCTTAAAAATAGTACATCACCGATAGGCCCAAATGCGAGAATACAAAGAGATATACAATTATGAATAGTACAAAAGCCGCTCACGAGTTACAAAAAGAAAACTCGAGAGACGAGCAGAGGGCCTGAAAGGATAAGGCTTCAGACTGGTCTACTGCTGGTCCACGACATTACCGTTGTGCGACTCTGATCAAGAAGTCCACCAAGATCCAAACTCTAAGATCTAAACATGCAGGTCCAGGGGAGTCAGAAACTCAAACGAGTAGTGAGATGAGTGCCAAGTGGCATACAGGGACAGGCATACGTGTATCAATAAATTCGAGTCAAAAGCATGCATTGAAAATCATGTCATGAGCATAGACACAGAAGAGTTGAAATGATGGATCAAGATAAATGTGACAAAACCAGTTATACAAGCCCAGATACTGATCAGTGAGATTAGTACGTCGAAAGAATAATCCAAATAAGAAAACCTTCATATATATATATATATATATATATATATATATATATATATATATATATATATATATCTTATATCTCACATCACCATATCGGGATTTCATATAACCCGAATTATCTCCTAAACTAAGAAACAACATAAAATCGATAAAAATCGATAAAACTGAATAAAACTGAATACAGACAGAACTAGTTGTATAAGCTCAGTCTACGGCTTCATGAGACAAGTACGTCAAAGAAATAATCTAAAAAAGTATATATTCTCATGTCACCGTAATCCTAATGTATACGACCCGAATTGCAAAACAAAGACGAAATATTATATTAACACTTTGTTATTATTACTCGTCCGACCCATATATCTAGATATGTATTACTGGTACACATACATCCATATATGAATAAGTCAAGATTGGTTATTAAAAATGATGAGAAGCCAATGAGTTATATTTATAGTGGGTCCCGTGCATGCTCGGGACCACGATCTATGGTGTTCCGTTGCTGGTGTACGGAACCGGCTGCGAGGCGTATTGGAGGGTCTTATCGTGTGCCCTTTTAGGAATTAGTAAGCGGGGTGCCAGCTCACCCTGTGTAATACCTAGAGACCCATAGGTAGAACTAAAGTTTTAGTTGCACAACATACCTAATACCACTATAAACATATTCACCAATTGAAGTCCGTCAGTTTCCCCTTTACCGATGTAAGTTATTCTTTTTATAGTTTATTATGATTACTAGTGTACGGGAATGGGCAGGAGCATGTCGGGAGTATTTAAGAGTACAGGTGTACTAGAATATAGGAGTATATCAGGTTATCAGGTATTATATTCCTATAATGTGATAATCATGAGTCAAGTGTAACATATCAGATGTCATGTGATAGCATGCAGGTGACAGGTGTCAAGAATTGCATGGTAATTGTTAGCACATCAAGTGAAAGCACGTTAAGCAATAATACAATAGATATTAACTGTCAAATAATACGATGCAGAAAAATAGTACCGATACAGGAGATCGGTACGAATACCGAAAAACATGCAGCTTTTGGAAAGCCGTATAGGTAAGGTTTTCAAATTCTTCACAACTATTAAATAAAGAATTGATTAAACTATTAAGCAGGAAAGCCGGTAAACAAGCAAGCGAACATCCAAACGGAGCTAAGAAAAGCTGGAGCGAAGCAAACGCACAACACTAGATGCCTCACGTCCGGCGTGGTTATCGCTCGTGGCACGTCTAAACGCACGTGACAGAGTGAGCGTATGAATGTTATACTACTGCGTATGGCGAAGCCATGCTCATGGTGTATCTATGCTCGAACGGAGTTAGCGGCAAAGCGTTAAATGCTAGGTCCACCTACCAGGAATAGTGGCTAAAAGACCTGACGGTCTGAACGCACTCCCTCTTTTGTGCAAGTGGGTAAGAGCTCAAAGGGCTAATAGGGCCATAAGACCGAGTAGGTACCTACAGAGGTGTTAGTATTAAACACACGCATGAAAACACAATTGTAGATAACAACTAAGCTATCAGTATAGTGGTGAAGCCCGGAGGCTGATTAAGGCAGAAATAAAGTCAGCGAGTAGACAAGCGAACAATCAAGTGAAGCTTAGAAAGCTAGAGCGAAGCTAGTGCACAGCACTAAATGATATCACGCTCGACGTAGTTATCGCTCATGATGAAACCATGGTAATGTACAACTATCACTCAGGCGTAACTACACTTGGACGGAATTAGCGATAAAGCGCTGAGCGCTAGATCCAGCTACCATCCGAAGCTGAGAGACCGCGAACGGTTTTAAGCGCACCCTCTTTCTGGGAAGTGCGCATAAGAGAGACCATAAGGTCTAATAGGGCCAAGGGCCAAGTGGGTACCCGCATAAAATAATGTTAGCACACACAAGCACACATATAAACATGGTAATAACTAGAGTATCCATGGAGTGGTGAAGCCCGGAGGCTAACGAATATGAAAGGTCGGTCATGCATGATATCAAGAAATAATAAGGCACAATACAGGCAGTGTATATGTACAAGTATTAACTACACTACTACAAAATTCGTCACACCGATTCCGATACATGTCCACAGAATACGTGTACACATTCACACCGATACAAATACACTAGACCGATACATATACACGTGTTCACAAATACAAATACAAATCAATCGATACAAATACATTATAATAATTACGCCTGTCGAAGCGGGGTACCCAGATAAAAAGGCGAGATCACTCGCCTAAAAATCCACGAAAAATCTCATGAAATCCCAGAGTCCAAAACACGTGCACATGCCACCATAATATATATATATATATATATATATATATATATATATATATATATATATATATATTGGGGGAGAGAGAATAAGAGAGAAAAGAGAGAGCAGAGAGAAACCAAGAGAGGGAGAGGGAGTTGCTCATGGCCATAGCCGTGAGCCTCACGACCAGTGGCAGCACTGGCCGCACGCAGGAGGAGGGGATGGCTGAACCAAAACCAGGGAGGAGAGAGAGGGATCCTAGAGAGAAAGGAAAGGGAGAGAGAACAGGAGAGAGAGAGGAGAGAGAGAAAGAATGGAAAAAGAGAAAATAGGGGGCAACCCCCTACTCACGGCCCAGTGATCCTATGGCCAGGCTGGTCGTGGGCCCAGGCGGCGCCGGCCGCCGGCCAACCAGAGGGGGAAGAGAGTAAGGGGTAGCTTAGAGGTGAGGTTGAAGATGATGATGGTATGATGGGTCGTTGGTGGTAGATGAGGAGAAGGGAAGTGGTAGGAGATAGGTGGCTGGACTTGGGTGGTGACGCGGCAGATCTGGTAGAGGTGATGGCCAGTTATTGGGAAGGAAAAGAGAGAAAGATGAGAGAAAGAGAGAGATGGTATGAAGATGATGCTGTAAATGATGATGATGTATAGGATACGGTGGGGGTTGACATCCAGGATGGCCGGAGAAGTCGCCAGAAGCTCGCCAGCCAGATCTGGCCTGGGCTGCGGTGGTGGTGTCGGTTGGAGAGAGAGAGAGATGGAGAGTGGGTAAAATTGAGGAGAGAGGAAGTGAGATTGGAGAGTAGAGAGATTCAGTTGAGAGAGTAAGAGATTTGAGAAGAGAGTGAGAGAATTTGAGAGGAGAAAGGAGAGCTCAACGTAGAATGTTGGCTGGGGAAGAAGAGGGAAAAGAAAAATGAAAAGAAAAGAAAGAAGAAGAGAAATATAAGGGAGGAGATACATTAAGGGCGGGGTTAGTGTGGAGAAGAAAAAAGGAAAAGGAAAAAAAAGAAAAGAAAAGGTTATAGTGGAGAGAAAAAGAGAAAAAGAAAAAAAGAAAGGAAAAAATAAAAGAAAGAAGAAACATATTCGGGTATTTACTCTAGACTCGGAAAATACTGGAAACACTAAAAATGTCAGAGAAAAATAGAATAACTCAGAAAGGTCTCCAAAAATTCTCAAAAATAGAAAATATTATATTAAGATATATAGTGAAATCGGATTCAAGAAATCCAATCCTGTTTTTAAATTAAAAATTTTGGAATCAACTGGCGATACTGGTCAGCACCAAATCTGGTCGAATTTTGATAAATTCAGAAAAATCCTCAAAAATATTTTTAGATAGAAAATACAATTCTAAGAAATAATTTGAAAGTAATTTTTAGAAATTCAACTCCATTTGTAAATTAAAAATCCAAGAAACGATCGACGACACTGGTCGATACCGATTTTGAAGATTTTGCAATTCAATTCAGGAAAATTTTAGAAAATCATGAAAATCTAAAATATTGAAAAACAATATTTAAAACTGAAATCAGCCAAATCTGACTACCAAAAACTTTAAATCAATTAGTTCATTTGGATCGGGTCTCGTTTCATATTGGGGTTGACTCCAAGTCTAGGAATTCGGATCCAATGCAAAAAATCACATAAATAATCATAAAATAAAAATAAATACGAGAAGTAAATTGAAAAATATGATCAAAAAATCAGAACTCGTATTTAAGTATGTATCTCGGGAACAGGGTGTTACAATAACTGGGGAAGCATATGAACTTTGGTTGATCCTGATAATGTCAGCTTCTAACATTTTTGATAATCTTCTCAATGGTAGTTGTCACGCCCCGCTTCCCAAAATACGCTGGAGCTGAGACGCGACACGAGTCGGCGACGTATATACGCGAGGAATTTACTCCACATATATACGCTAAGCCTAAAGTAACCTGAACAAGCTATAAATCTAAACCGTGATAATCAATGATCACTGCAATAATACATATAAAGGCTACACATGATCTGAACTGAAATAAGGAATAGAATAGAAGTCAAGTGTGATATACATGAATCAAAGAATAATAGTAAGAATAAAAAAATGCAAGAATACCAGAATCAAAAGGAAGAGAGAGTCCGGTTCCTCGCAAGTCGTACAGTCTCATCGTACATCTGCACAAAAGAAACAAGCGTCCAATATCTGGACGTGCAAATCCAGGGTCGTTAGAAAGCGACCTAGTGAGTGTGTGTGTAAAGGGGAGAGCTCGTGCATATAAACAAGGTGCATAAAGCAATAATAAGAATAACTGCAGATATAAGATAATCAAATAACATGATACATAAGCAACTGAATAACAATAGCAAGAATAAGAGTACAGGTACAAGACAAGTAAAACAACTATAACAAACAACAGATCTAGGTGTATATCCTAACAATATCACTAACCTAGTACATAATCTCGTCCTGGTTACAATCATGTGTCTATCATAATGATATATATAGATATACAATCAGGTGATTACAGTCAGTCACAATACATCAACAGTTTATTATTAATTATGTCAGCGAACACCAATTGTCACATGTAATAGACGCATCCCATACTACGCCTACCACACATGCCAATTGATGTCCTCAGTTATTGAAACTGATCGGTTGGAGACATTGTCCATACTTAGGTGGGTCCCGTGCATACCCGGGACCACGGCCCAGACTCCTGGTGCTGAACCAGGACCTACCGCAAGGTAGTCAGGAACATGTAAACAGGAACAGTTACATGTATAACATGTATAACAGGAACAGGACGGGGTGCCAGTCACCCCACGGGAACCCTGCAGTGGAACCCTCTTTCGGCTGCGCAACCTAAATCCTAGGTCCACCCAAAATACGGACGCTGTCTCCTCCATCAATCTCCCCAATCCCAGTGTAAGTTGTTTGTTATCATGTTTTAGTTTATCAAGATTATTTAATGTGCATGATACTTAAATCACTGGAATAACTCAGTGGTAGTCACGGTAACAATATCAACATGTAATTAGGATACCGGTATAACATAAAAATACAATATCAAAGAACAGGATACCGGTATAACAAGAAAATGTAACAAGTATAACATGCGGGTGTTGTTACCATGTAATAATATTTTTCCCAGCAATTAAGTAACATGGACAAGATAGTTATCAGGTAGATACGAAGTATAATCAGTCAGGTTTCTCAGGTAAATCAAGATATTCAGGATGAGTAAAAACCTAATGTCATGAATAGAAAAATCCAAGCAAATTATAGAATCAACAAACATCCTCAAAGTCATCGATATATCTATCCTCTAAGTCGTCAATAAATGATCTCACTAACTGATAACGTAATGACTGCTATCTGATAATTCTGAAGTACAACCTTACCGATATCGAATAGATCACCATCATAATAACTCATCTCTGCTAACTGAAGTAATCAATAACTAAACATGAAGCATATGGTATATCTTCGAGATCAACTAAGTAAACATACACCACAATCATCTCTAAATAGGAAACATCCTCAAGAACTGAAATCTAGAATAGACCACTTATAAGTCAACACAACTAACTCTTAATTCTAATAGTCACATGATCATCAAGTATCAATTCACATCGAGTAATCTGATACAATAAACTGCCATTTCGATATATCTATAATCAATGCTCAGTCCTCTCACTCCAACGATCTACTCTGATCCTCAAGTCCTCACAAATTCTCACTTCTATCAAGGTCAATCATAAGATCCCAAAACTCAGCAACACCTCAGATACATGCCTAAGATTTATTAGGTCATGTCAATCCAACCAATATCTATTCCTCAAAACCATGTCCATCCAGCTATAGCCAATATCATAACTCAAGGGTAGAGTCCTCAATCCATAAGGAAGCTAAATACAGCAGTCAGACTAGAGTTAGTCGACTAGGGGGAGGAGCAAGTCGACTAGGGTAGAGGTTAGTCGACTAACAAATATAATAAGTCGACTTAGTGTACTAGTCGATTAACAGGAAAGCAAGTCGACTAACATCTAAGTAGTGGTCAGCACAGAGGCTACACAACTTCCAGAACAGAAACTAGTCGACTAAGGATATGACAAATCGACTAATATAAGATATTAGTTGACTAATAGGAATAGCAAGTCGACTAACAAGAGGAGTAAGTCGACTATAGGAAAGGGTCAGTCGACTAACATAGGTTACAGTCGATAAACAGAGAGTGCACAACAATTCTAAATGGGAACCTAGTCGACTAGGGGTCTATGGTAAGTCGACTAATAGGTGTATTAGTCGACTAACAAGTGGGCAAGTCGACTAATACCCCTACCAGCACACCTGATATTGAAATACACTCACACATGTCTCCACAATCTCTTCAAATGCACACCTGCTACACTCACTCACACAGCACTACGTATACAACACACAGTGATACTCAGACACACACATATATTCTATTAAATGAATAAAGAGGGGGAAAGGAGACGCTCACGTAGGGAAAAACTATGCACTGTCACTGTAGAAGGGATGTTGTTGGAGATCTGAAGTGGGGCTCTAGCGGATGTTGCTGTGCGCGCTGGACAGGACAGAAGGGGCTGCTGTTGGCGGTTGTCCTCGCTGCTGGACTTCGCTGGGCTGCTGGTTGCGACGCGCTGGATCAGCAAGGGAGAAGACAGTGCGCAGGGGAAGCTGCTGTGCGCGGCTGCAGGCTGCGCGCACGCTGCTGCCGGAGTGCTGCTGTTGCTGTCGTCTCGCGCTGGAGGGGAGCTGGTCGGCAACCAGGGCTGCTGCTGCTGAGGGGGCGCAGCAAGGAGGTGCTGGGCAGCCTGCTGATCTGGTGGTCTGCTGTCAGAGTAGCACGCGGAGGAGGGGATCCGGGGCTGGTCTGGACAGTGCGCAGGGGTTGCCTGGGCTGCTGCCGTGGGCCTGAATGTTGCCGCTGCCGTGGAGGAGTTGAAGTGCGCTGGCCTGCACTGGAGATGGCTGCCGTGGAGGAGCTGCGACTGCTGTTGGTGTTGTGCTTCCTGTTGGAGGATGCTATCGGCCTGCTGGTGGTGCTGCGCTGGTGGAGTGCGCCAGCCAGGAGATGGGGGAGATCCTGGGCTGGATCTGCTGCTTTGTGCGCTGGTCTGCAGGGCAGCCACGGTGGAGGGGCTCCTGGCCTGGAGAGGGGCGCCCTGGTGATGGCCGGTTTGCTGCTGCCTGGGCGCGCTGATCAGAGGAGGGAGCGGCAGCATGAGGAGGGGGTTCTCAGGTGGAAGGGGGCGGCTGTGTTTGGGAGAAGATGGAGATTAGATTAGGGATTTAATTAGGGTCAGCTTTATGATAGGATTATATAGAATGGGTGGTTAAGATTAGGATTTGATTTGGTTGTTAGGATTCAGATAAGGTAACGGGTTAAAGGTTTTGGGTCTATACAAATGGGTTGGATTAGGAATAGGAAATGGGTATAGGGGCTAATGGGTAAGGATTTCATGGTAATGGGTTATGGGTTATTAGGCTTTAGTCAAGAGAAATAAGTAATGTGGAGAATAAGAAAATAGATAGTGGGCTTTTGGGCTTAGCTTAAAAAGAAAAAGAACATAAAAAGGAAAAGGAGAATGGGCTAAGCTTATGGGGCTAATGGGTATTGGGTTTGGGTTATGAATTAGATTTGGGTAATGGATAAAGGATCAGATAATGGGTCAAGGGTTTGGATCATGATATGGGGATAAAAGAGGATACGGGTAGTGGAGTTTGGGTATGGATTAGATAACGGGTATAGGGACAAGGGATAAGGCATGAATAAAAATCAAGGGAAAGGAAATATTACAAATACCACTACAAAATAATAATCCAATATTAACAACAACATTATTTAATCAAAATATTAATAATAATAATGTCAATAACATTACATGACCATACTAATAATAATAAATAATAATAATAATAACAGTAATAATAGTAGTAACAATAATAATAGCAACACTAATAATAATTTATAGTAACCATAGTAATAGGAAAGATTACTAATTAGTAATTAAAAGATAACAAGCAATAATGAAATATATATAAAACCAAATTACCATTTAATATTCCAAAATAATTTATTTATTTAATAATGTAATAAGTCATAAATCAAGTTAATAATTAACAATACTAACAACTATAATAATAATACTAATAACATAGTAATGGGAAACATTCTAGCTAGTAATTAAAATGATAATACTTAATAATGTTAAATATAATTATAAGGTTAAAATACCATTTACTATTTTAAAATAATTTGTACTGTAACTCAAGTTAATAAATAATAATAATATCACCAGTAAAATAAAATAAATACTTTAGAAAATTAGTATTTTAGATTAGGGATATTACAGTAGTCTTTTGTTCCCAGGGGTGCCGATAGGGCATAAGGTTCACAGGATCAAATCCTGGCAGCAGATTGATATGGTTATCATGGGATCTTCTAGAAGGTATCCCCAGTTTTTCCTTAAAGAGTTCTGAGAATTCTTGACATAGATCCTTCAATTAAGGATGAGAAATGGTGTCCCAGCAGGTCTTCACCTCATCATCCTCGTGATAAATATAGAGCACCCATCTTTAGCATTTTGGAGGACAGATTTATCCATCATGTTAGCTGGGACTAATTCCATGGCTTTGGCTTCTATTCCCTAGAACTCCCAAGTCTTGCCCCCCTTTGGTCAGCCTCATCCTCTGATTCTGAAAGACAAGAGTGAGTTCATCAAGAGTCTGTAACCATTTAACCCCTAAAACCATCTGACAACCACCTATAAGGAGTATTTGAAAGTCAGTGGTGATGGTCACTCCTTGACGTAGGACTTGTGCCTTCTCACATTTTCCTGCACCTTGCAGGGTATCACCACCCCATATGGTAACCGTAAAAGATGTTTTCGGCCTCACTTGTAACCAGTTCTGTGTACAACACCTGGGTTTATAAAATTTGAGTTGATCCTGTGTCTAACAGTATACTCATAGGTTTTCTATTTACAAGACCTAACAATATAAAGGTCTTGGTGAGGTGGTGCATTCCATGGCGTGAAGAGGAATCTCTGGGCCTTGTTGATCACCCTTAGGTTCAAACAGAATCTCCTCTTCCCCATCTACTTCTTCAGGGCTTTCTACTTTCATCATTACCATTCTTGCATTGTGTCCAATGCTGTAAGGCTCATCACATTTGAAGCACAAACTCTTTGTTCTGTATTCCTCTAGCTGTGCAGGAGTAACTCTCCTTAATGGGACTTTGGGTTGTAACTCCTTGTCCCCAGGAGTGGGACTATTGGTTGATCTTCCAATATTGCTTGTTGTTTGAGTAGTTGCCTTGTACTCTTTGTAAGGAGAAAACCTTCCCAGCTTTTTCTCCATTAAGATGATGGCCTCCCTAGCACATGCTGACCTATACGCAGAGACCATGGTGGTTGGTTTATCAAATTTTACCTTAGCCCTGAGATCCTCCTTAAGTCCAGCCAAAAATAGGCTGATCACATGTTTCTCAGAAACCTCAATCAGATGAGTCACCTTGATGAAGAGCCTATGGTACTCTTGCACAGATTCAGCCTGTTTAGGTTTGCTAGAGCAGCCATAAGATCATCTAATTCATCAGGTCCAAACTGCAATCTCCTCTCATCACGAAACTCAGTCCAAGAGATGTGTCCTCTTTTTTGCCTTTGCAGCCATTTCCACCATATTAAATCTTCATCTCGTAGGTAGAATACACAAAACTTTACCCTATCTTCTAGGGGGTTGAGTGTATAGTGAACAAATGGTCCATTTGATATATCCAACTAAGTACATCCTCAGCTCCTTTAAACACAGGTATTTCAACCTTAGGATTCTTAGGAAGAGGGAATTTACCTCCCTGAGTGGCCAATAGTCTCTGATGTCTAGCTGGATAAAGATCACCATGCCCCCCTTCTTGCCCCCTTCCCATTTGGTGGTTCATGTGATTCTCTCTCCGGCCATTATTCATGGGTCAATTTGAAGGAAGAGCTTCTTCAATAACTGCTGCTTTCTTGCCCCTGGGTTAGATGTTAGAATTACGAATTAAACGCCCCACCTTATCCGTCATTCTTTCCACCACATCTTCCATCAGACCCTCTAAATGATTTTCCATCTGCTCCTTCAGATCTCTCATACTGAATTCCATTCTTTCAGCCATCTGATCCTTTGCATGGCATGTAAACAGTGATAACTTCTCTTCCATGGCGTTGAGGCGAAAGTCGAGTTGTCGTCCTTATGAGGAATCCGACCGTCTCCAGTTAGTGCTCGCGGATCCGCGCTCATTTTTGGTCTAGACCCACACCGTCAGGAGGACGAGAGGTCGACCCCAAATGTCTGACTTCCACCTCAGGATCGTCGCCATCTTCATTGAGCTCATCGGCGTTAGGTGGCTCTGATATCATTGATGCGACCTCCGTCGCAACTGCCGTCGATTGATAATATTGCCTTCCTTTTCGTCCATCTCAACCTGTAATCAATCTTGAGACAAAGAGAACGAACACAAAAAGGGTCGGCAGCAATTAGGGTTTGATTGATAATTTGAGGAATCAGAGTCCTCAATCCCCTTACAACTCTAGTGGAGTAGGAATTTTCTAATTAATTGAATAACAAAAACAGGAGAAAATCCAGCTATATATAGCTGAGCTGTGTCGTGGGAAGCAAGAGGAGGATATCCACTGAGAATCGGTGTGATTCTCTGCAGGTACTTCTCCAATCAATCGCCCCGACCCATATCCACAGTATTAACTAACTAAACTGTTTGTTTCCTTTTGGGTATGGGGAGGGGCTTAGGGTTGTGGGGTTTCAGGGTTTTGCTTTTGTTCAAAGCCATCGAGGGCTATGATTGAAGATTGAAGTTCAAGACGAAGGATGCAAGGGTTTACCGCGGTTGAGGTTTGAGGGGTTCTAGTGTTTTGCTTTTGTTCAAAGCATCTAGGGTTATATTTATAAGGAAGTCAAGATTATTAGATTCCTATCACTGTCATTCCCAAAATCAGGCTCTTTCCTCTGATGATTTTAGTACCATTTCTAGAAAATAAGAGTCCTGCAAATTGCAGGACTACCCCTTCAATGGGAATTTTATGGGAGAAAGGATTCCTAAAACTAGAAATTTTAGATGTACATGCAAGAAATTCATATAGGTTTCTATTGTGTTTATCAGTTTGAACTCTCATCATATTCACATTCTAATTTGATAGGTTCACAGAATAATTTTAGTTTGATAGGTTTGCTCTTCTAGCAATCTAAATAGATAAATTTCTGATCTTTCCTTCTTAATAAAAATAGAATCTAGAAGTCATCAAGGGGGTCTCTTTCATATTTTTGAGCAGAAGACAAATGTAATGAAAAACATGTATTGCACTAATAAAGCACCAACACAATCCAAAGGAGTGATACAGTAAGAACACAGTAGCACCACAACTCGCGTAAAAATGCTAAAAGCTTGAATGTGGCATTCCATGAACATATTAGTAATGATGATGATGCCTTATATTCCTACATATTCATAAACATTAGGGCACCGTTATGAGGGCGTCTGACCGTTACTATTTGATAGCAGCAGGGATACCCACAACAGCAACAATGGAGACGATAGCAATGCATTTCTTTCGCCTTTCAGCTTAATAGCTTTCAGCTCACCATCATCATTGTCATCGAAATAAGGGCAAGATGCCCCATTGGTGCAAGAAGCCTTCGCCTGTGGTCACTTCAACGACCAAAAGAGCGAGCACGGCTAACATAGCCGCTCTGCCATTCCACGTTTCGGCACTCTTGGTCCAGCCCCACTCCCATACAGTCACCGGAGGAGGAAGCTCTCCGCGTTTGGAGTCATATGCCGCCAATAGCTCCTCCACGCTCCCCAACGGAACGAGAGACTGCAACACCACAAAAATTTCTCTAAAACCAAGGCATGTTGTTTGAAAAATAAAAATAAAAATAAACTAGCAATATTCTTTTAAATAATCTTCGAGAAGCACAAGAATTAAAGAGAATGATGTAGGGATGAGTTCAAAAATAACTCGTGTCCCAAGGAACGAAGCAATTTCTCGAGAGGATCAACAAAGAAGGATAGAGATATTGAACAGGATATGGGAATTAAAAGTAATTACCTGACGAGCCTCAAGATTTGAGACTGCCATTGCTCCAACATAAGGAAGACTTTCAATCACTGCATCAGCAAGATCTGAAATAAATGTGGGCTCGCATCCTAAAGCGGGAACTCTCCCCCATTTATCAATGCCAGATTTCAAAGCTAGCTCTTTGTACTCCACATCAATCTCTTCGAGGGTTTCAATGTGCTCGCTTACAAAACTGAAAATCAGGGGGCATATGATTAGAAAAAAGAAATTGATTAACAATCATAGAATAAAATTTCATTAAGATACCTAATTGGGACAGCTAGAAGGCTCTTAACTCCTTTCTGCCCAAGCTCAATAATTGTCTCATCAGTATATGGCCTCAACATTCAACAGGTCCGACACGGCTCTGTTAATCCAGTCATAAAATTTAATGCAGCTTGAAGTGTTAGTAATCCAAACAATCAAAATTTGGATGAGAGAATTGAGAAACGATAAGAAAAGAAACAAATGTATCTAAAAATCAATTTGGTTTTTATGCCAGGTGTAGGTGGGTTTTTTTTTTTTTTT